>JAQJVL010006778.1:0-27221 GCA_035578905.1 Stictocephala bisonia | reverse complement strand
GTGAAAGAAAAAAAAACTTAAAATACAAAAAGAACTTTTAGTATTAATACTTATTGTTATTTAGTTTAATTAGTTTATTTTATTGTTATATTTTTTAGAGTTTATATTTGTTAAGTCCCTACCGTTAAATTGTGTTGTTATTTATTTTTATGCTTTAGGCCTAGTGATTTAGTTATTTATTTATTTATTTCGTGTTTTGTATTATTGATGTCAGGGGATAATAGAACGGTACCGTGTTATATTTTTTTTCAATTGTTTAATTTTTTTAAAATTCTTCACCAAAAGGGGATTATTGTGCTTTGACTTAATTTCTAATTTGGAGCAGCCCAGGGATTCCGGCTTACTCCCTGGCCTCGGTGGAATCATGGGATGTAAGGCTAGATTGCCGGGATTATTTGGGGTTATCAAAATTGTTTCTAAATGTTCACTTTTAAATTGTTAATAAATTGTCTTACGTTTTGGGTGTCTCAGGCTAAACTGCAGATAGGCCATACAGTTTGTTGATTGTTAATTTTGGTATTTGTAGCGTTAAGTGTTTTTGTGGTTTTTGTATTATCTTGGTTATGTTAGTGTTTCTTGTAGTTATTTAACTGCGGATTAATATTGTGGCCTTCTGCCTGTCAGTTTTTGATTATTTGTTGTTTGACTTGATAAAAAATTAGTTTTGCTCAGCTGCCGAGTTTTATTTTGACCCTCCAACTGCCACCCGTGATCCCATCGCTTGACCTTGTTTTGAGCCATCCCCCGGTTGGCACACTTTCCCGCTTTTGGGGGGGGGGGATGGGTCTCAATTGGTAGCAGAGGCGTGGTTGCCTAAAAAAAAAAAAAAAAACCACTCTTGGTTGTTGACGGTGGGTGTTTGCCAGTTAGTGGGTCAGTGTTGGCCGACCTACCGTTTTGATAATTTGTTAAAAAAGAGAAGAAAAAAAATAAACAAATAAATGATTATTTAAAAACAAAAACAATTGGAAAACCAAATAAATAATTTTACTTAACTAAAAAAAAAAAAAAAAAAAAAAAAACTAGACAATCCGCTTGGTTACTTTGTTGAATGGGTTTCATGGGTGGATTGGAGTGGTCGGCAGTGGCTCGGTAGGGTGAGGGTTTTAGTTCGCCTTGGACCCTGGAGTTGTCGTTTTTTGTGTATTGTTGAGATTTGTTGCGTTCGAGATGGCCTATCTGCAGAATGTTGCCCTCCTAGTGAAGGAGGAGTTGATTTTCGAGTTGAGGGTGCGTGGTGTGACTCCGGAGGGTGATGTTTTGAATCTCCGGAGGTTGCTGCGGGAGCAGTTGTCCGCGGGTACGGCGGTGGATTGGTCTGATCTACTGGAGGTTGGGGAGGAGTTGTAGGTCTGTAAACGTAAGGTGGAAGATTGGGAAGGGGTTTTGGAAGATTTGCAGTTGGAACCTCCAGTAGGTCGTGACCGGGCCTGCCGTCTTGCACGTTTGGGGCATCTGCTTGCCCGCTTACGGATGGTCAACCGGGCACTGGGGTTGGAACCGTCAGATAGGGCGTGGATCTTGGAGAGTGTGTCTAGGCTGGATGAGATTTTTCAGGCACTCTCCGGTTCCACGACTCCTACGGGTCTGGGTCAGCGGCCTAATTTCTCGCTGTCGCCTAACGTGTCGAAGCCGCAGGCTGAGACAATGGCTCTCACTGTGCCTGAGGCTCCTTCTGAGCCTGCAGGTGGTTCTGTTGAGGTCGCTTGTGGTTCGGCTCCAGCTGCCGTTCCTTCTGCTTCGGCTCCTTTGTGTTCACCTGCTTTTCTGCAGCTGAGCTACCACAAGCTACCTAACCCTCTCACGCCCATGATCCAGAATCTCCCTGTGATCGATGGGATGGATCCTGAGGAACTTCTGAAGTTTCTAGTTGCCTTTCTCAGACTTAGTGAGATGCCCGGCATGCAGGCTGGGGACTTGCTTCGTCTGATTTTCCCTTATTGCAGAGGTCCTGTTGGGGAGTTGCTGAGTTCTGAGTAGTAATGGGGGGGATATGGAACAAAAGGGCGAGAGGCCGGTATGACGGGATCGGACGACCATGTGCGGCAACGTACTGCAATCCCGTCAAACCAATCTCCCGGCCATCTGCAATCCCATCAAACCAATCTCCCCGGCCAAAAGGGCGAGAGGCCGGTATGACGGGATCGGATGACCATGTGCGGCAACGTACTGCAATCCCGTCAAACCAATCTCCCCGCACGATGGGCGAGAGGCCGGTATGACGGGATGGGACGACATGTACGGCAACGTACTGCAATCCCGTCAAACCAATCTCCCCGGCCATCTGCAATGCCGTCAAACCAATCTCCCCGGCCATCTGCAATCCCGTCAAACCAATCTCCCCGGCCATCTGCAATCCCGTCAAACCAATCTCCCTGGCAATCTGCAATCCCGTCAAACCAATCTCCCCGGCCATCTGCAATCCCGTCAAACCAATCTCCCCGGCCATCTGCAATCCCGTCAAACCAATCTCCCCGGCCATCTGCAATCCCATCAAACCAATCTCCCCGGCCATCTGCAATCCCGGCAAACCAATCTCCCCGGCCATCTGCAATCCCGTCAAACCAATCTCCCCGGCCATCTGCAATCCCGTCAAACCAATCTCCCCGGCCATCTGCAATCCCATCAAACCAATCTCCCCGGCCATCTGCAATCCCGTCAAACCAATCTCCCCGGCCATCTTGGATCACGTGACTAGGAGGTAATGTGGGGATATGGAACAGGGCGAGGGCGCGAGGCCGGTATGACAGGATTGGACGACATGTACTGAATCCCATCATTCCAGCCTCCCCTTGGCGTATTCCTGTCAATCCAATCTCCCAGGTGCGCACTTTTTTTTTTTGATGACGCCATGATGGACTTCTGCCACCAGATGTCGTTGTTTCGGTTTTTTTGTGCGCGCTTTTTTTTGATGACGTCATGATGGGCGAGGTGACTTCTGCCTGCCAGATGTCGTTGTTTCTTCTTCTTCGGTTTTTTGTGCGCGCTTTTTTTGATGACGTCATGATGGGCGAGGTGACTTCCAGTGTCCGTCGTTATGTTTTTTTTTCGGCCAGCTGTTTTGTTCATCGGTAAATTGTACGTGTGTGATGACGTCGTCACGAGGAGGTTGGTATTCGAAGGGCGATGCCCGCCTTCCGCCACTGCCGGATGTCGTTATGTTTTTTCTTCAGCCAGCTGTTTTCTGTTCATCGGTAAATTATACGTGTGTGATGACGTCGTCACGAGGAGGTTGGTATTCGAAGTGCGACCATTATTTTATTTGCATCAGATCCAAATACACGATGTTGTTAGCCGACGGGTTCACTATTGGACGGTTGTCCTGATCTACGATTGTTACGGTGATCACTTGAATTACCTTCAGTTGGCCGTCTATTGGAGCGTAATATCGCTCACGCGGGCATTCCGATATCTTGTAACCACGTGGCACGGCCGGGAAGAACGTGTATAAAATGCGATGTTCCTGGTGTTTGTGCGCGTGTAAGTCGTGATTGCTGTAGCTGTTCTCCACTAGGTTGCATTGGATTTCTATAGCGTCCACAGCTCGTAGATTCGGTGGATTCGGCCCAATCGTGGTTCGATCGGCCTCGAAATATAACAATTCACCTTCCTCCTCAGAATCAGCTTCTTTCCGGTTATTGGTGCCGTCTGTGGCCTTTGATTCCGGTTGTTCAAAGCCCAAGAGTCTTCTAACCGTGGTGTCCAAAGCGAATTTCAACGGTGATACAATAGACACGACTGTTCCGTGCTTCGCTTTCGAGATGATGAATTTGCCAGAATCTATGTCCGCCACACCTAACGAATCGATGAAACGTCTACACGTTTTTTCCAGAGATTCCAAGGTGTAATGTCCCTGCTCCAGTGTTAGTGTCCTGACAGAATCGTCGTTCGGGCTGTCAGCGGCCGTTCGTGCTGGCCAGAAATGCACGTTAGCAGTTCTCGGTAAGTTCAGGATGTTGTTGTCCGAATAGAATCCGCATAGAGCCAAACGGTAATCACTGGCATCATCCAAGTGGATCGGGTGTTCCAGGTGAAGTGTGATCACCGGACCCTGCCCGAATAGTTTCAACAAAGGCATTTTATATCGCTTGGTCAACTACACACGCTTATATTATTTGGTCGTTTGTTTCTAGTGTTCTAGAAACAGAGTACCCGTTATGCGTATGAGATCAGTCAAATCCCTATCGTACTCTTCGATTTTATTGTACAATTTCGTTTCCAACGCGTTGAGCCGTCGATCGGTTTTAGTTTGAAACTGTGAGAACTCAGATCGCAACGCGTCTTGCTTCGATCCGCCGGTCCCACACTCTCCGAAACGATTAATACAGAACTTATGACTGTACATGCTGACACGGTATTAACTCCTACACATGTCTTATAATCGGAACAAAAAAATTAAGTTTTTTTTTAAATATAGTCTATACAGTGCGCAACTGGATGTTGTACGTAGTGCCTATTTTCTCTCCTCTCGACAGTTGTAGCGTTTCGGGGATGGGTTCTTTAGGGTCGAATACTTCTGCGTAGCGTTTTGGCAGGAACACGTCGATCTCCTCACAGCCATTGTCGGCTAGCGATCGGTCCAATAGTGTGGCCACCGGAATCTCACCGTATTTGGTTTGTACGATTCTCATGCGTTTCACAGGGTAGAACGTATTTCCGTCCAACCGATCGAGTTTCACGGTTTTACAGAACTGTAGTGTGGCTTCGTTGAACCGTTGTACGAAGCTGGCCATGTTGTGTTTAAAACGTAGTCGGACACGTTTACTCTCACTCTCTTATTATATTAGGGTGACGGGTGTACGACGGCCAGCTGTCTATTAATTAGCTTGATCTTTTCGTTCGTTCGTCTTTCGAACTCGCTAATTTTGTTGTTTAGTTCAACGAGTTCTACTCGAACTACAACGTCGTAGTTGTGTTTAGATCTAGTGACGTTACAGATACGCCTGTGTCCTTTGATCTGTACACAGTCCGGTTGCGATGCGGTGTCGAATACTTTGCTGAAAACGTTTGCGACCTCGTCCAACTGTGTCTTGGTGACAAGATCGTTTTTGTCGACACCCTTCGAAGATGATGCGATCCTTTTGTTGCCGACACTGATGTAGTTTTCAGACACTTTTATGGCGTCTACAAGTGCATCGGTTTTCGACAAATGACCCATCAGTTTGTTCTCGACTTGTTCAAACGCTTTTGTCATTTCGCTGTTAAACTCCTTTTTCAAACTTCCTATCTGAGATTCTAAATAATCCCGACTAACACCACTACCACCACCACCACCACCACCAACACTGTCTGCTGAACATTCCGTATCACCGAATCTGTCGATTAGAAAACCACCGTCATACCCACCAGGACATCCATCCATATTTGTTGTCCCTTATATCATTCACAATTGTGTTCCAATTCACGTGTCCGTTGCACTTTGAATATCTGCGCAATACTTCTAAACACAGGTGGCCGCAGATTGGTGGATCTTCGAAATTCTGGATGCCACAGTCATTGTACACCAGACCGTCACCACCGTTCAGATAGCGAACCAACTCTATTGTTGGTGGAGCGTCCCCGTACGAGTCGAAATAGAACTTGTTCCTGTCACCGACCTTGACGTAGCACGTCCAGTGAGTGCCGTCGGAATCGACATCTCCCAGGTTTAGGATTCCACATTCCGTGTGATTTGACGTGACCGGTAGTAGCTGTCGAACAAACACTCCGCGAAAGTTTTTGATTTTCAACACGTCGTTGGCGTATCGTTCGATTTCACCGAGTGAGAGAGGTTCTATGTTTTAAATAACAACGAGTCCAACTTCATATTGATGCAACGTTTGAGACCGCTACCTTTGGGGTCTTTAGTGATTATCGAGTCCAACTCGTTGTCGATGAGGTCTTTCAACCACGGTATGAACCTCTCTCGAAGTAGCGGGGCGATATTCTTTCTAACCAAAGGCGAAAGGAACCGTTTGCCACCGGGAACATCGTCTTCAATAAAGTTCATCATTTCCTTCAACAGACCGCCTTCCTTGTTTTTCATCAACTGGTCGTAGCTGAGCGCTAACCGAACGCCGGTCTTGTTTTTGACGGCTTTGCTTACGGCTTTGTGTTGCAGTTCGGTGAGCAGTATGTGATCGCTGCCACCACCGATGTTGTCGTGCGAAAGACCGATCACCACGGTCCTGCGTTTCTTGTAAGCGGTTTTCATTTTTCGCTTTTGTCCGTCAGACAGACAGATCTTGTGTCTGTGCAGTTCACTCATATTGGTTTCCACCGGTACACTAGTAGCACATATACTAGTACTACTTATAGTAAGTCGCGATGGAGACGTACTGCACCAAATGCAAACAGAAAACACGATCACTGGTCGACACCGATGAAGTGGTGCAAACGGAAAACAAGAAATGGCGTGTCAAAAACACTTGCGCACTGTGCGGCAGTGAGAAAAGCACCTTCATCAAAATGAAACCGGGTGACGAGGACCGATCGCGTGAATACGCCGAAGCTAAAGAACTACATCGCGCGGTTATCAAGAAGTTTCCCAAACGAAAAATAGTCACTACGTGTATAGACGACCTGTGGGCGGCCGATCTCGTGATTATGGACAGATACGTGAAGGAAAACGATGGTTACAGATACATGTTGAATGTGATCGACACTTTTTCCAAGTACGCCTGGTCTGAACCGTTGACTAGGAAGAGTGGCCAACACGTGGCCGATGCTTTCGAAGCAATCATAAGGCGTGCCGAAAAGACAGGCCACAACACACCGAATCTATTGCACGTCGATAAGGGTCGGGAGTTTGTTAACAAAGATTTCAAACAACTGTTGGAAACATATGGCATCAAGATGTACCATACTGAAAATGAAGAAAAGAGTGCGATCGTCGAACGTTTCAACCGCACTCTCAACGAACGTATGAAAGTTCAGTTCGAAATGCGACACACGTTTCGATGGATCGACACGGTGCAAGACCTACTTCGTCAGTACAACACCACTGTGCACAGGACCATACGAATGCGACCCTCGGACGTTGACAAGAGTTGTGAACCACGATTGCAGAATCTGTACGAATCGATGCAGCCGACCACAGTGAGGAAGTCAAAGTTGAGTGTCGGTGATCGTGTCAGGATAGTGGCTAAGAAAGATACATTCGCCAATAAGTACAGTCGCAATTGGAACCGAGAGATATTTGTTGTTTCGAAATTGTTGAACACGGCACCGATCACGTATAGAATCAAAGACTCTGACGGTGAAGAGATATTGGGTTCGTTTTACGAGAGAGAACTGCAAACGACCGTGTTTTAAGCGTTAGGATATAAATTCAGCCAGTTCTATTCGAACTGTGCCGATTTGATTCCACTGGACGAATGCAAGTTGAACTCGTTAGTTGTGTTCGGCGATTGCCTGTTGGAGGAACAAATCAAGATCAAGGACTATTTCATCCGCGGCCGTCACAAACACGTATCTTGCGTATATCTCAGCCGGAGCTACGGCCGAGTCGATATGCAAGTCATTCGCAATAACGTCAATCTACTCTGTGTGTTCAGCCAGAACAAACATTACACGCGAAGGATTTACGAAGACTTTGTCGGATCCGACACGACGTACGATGGTTTCGAAAGTATGTGCAAGCGCTGCTGGAGCAAACCTCACGGGTTCATCAACGTGGACACGACAAGGAAGGCACACAACGGTAAGTACAGGTGTATGTTGAAAAACTACATTTTAAACGTCACGTCGAAAAACGATATTTAGGCCAAACGTGGATTAACGATATTTTAACGTTGACTTCGAGAAACGATATTTTGAGCAAACATCAAATAACGTTATTATGACGTTGACGTTAAAATGTCGTTTTATAGCCACAACATCAAATGATGTTTTTTGCAGCCTTGTGAATGAATGACGTTACTCCACTGGTTGACTGGACCCGGTGTTTGATAGTCATTTTATTTTTGAAGTGTGTGTGTGTATATAAGTAGTCACTACCGACTAGTAACTATTACTATGGATGTGTGGACGTTCGTTGTATTCTTTCAGTCCGGCGTCACGTCGAAAAAACGATATTTAGGCTGAACGTGGATTAACGATATTTTAACGTTGACTTCGAGAAACGATATTTTGAGCAAACATCAAATAACGTTATTATGACGTTGACGTTAAAATATCGTTTTTAGCCACAACATCAAATGATGTTTTTTGCAGCCTTGTGAATGAATGACGTTACTCCACTGGTTGACTGGACCCGGTGTTTGATAGTCATTGTATTTTTGAAGTGTGTGTATATAAGTAGTCACTACCGACTAGTAACTATTACTATGGATGTGAAGGAAGCTAAACGTCTCGATGCACTCGAGAAGATGCTGATCAGTAAATTCAAGGCAGCCGAGTCGGAAGAACTGAAACAGCGAGCACGAACGGCTGCTGACAATCCGGTACCTAGCGTCGAACCACCGTTTAAGATTTTGAAGCCATCATCACCGTTTGCCATACTTCCACCACCACCACCACTACCACCACCACTAACGCTTCAATCTACACAACAACAATCCGCCACGAGTGTTTCCAAAGCCAAACCGTTGGAAGTTTTAAACAGGAGGTTGCAGGATGAATTCACCGAAGTACACGCCACCGAGTTGGCCGAACAACAGGAACGTGAGAAAAAATATGAAGCCATAACGAAGGCTATCAAACAGAAAAAGGAGCAGGACGCCGAGGCGGCGTTGAAAGCCAAAGAGTGGTTTCGCAAACAGAAGTACAATCAAATCATGAAACGGTTTGATCAACGCGGTGCACGACGTTTCACCCCGTCAGTAACCAGTACGCCCGAGCGAACAGGCTATATCGGTGGGAACGACGGTGATGACGATGTTGATGACGATGAAGAGAAGATGGAAGTTGAAGACCTACAACCTACAACTCTACCGAACAAGTCTATGAAGCAGCTGATGGACAAAAGAGTGAACTTGGGTGCTGCCGGGACGCGCTACTTGCCAAAGGCGAACGACAATCAGTTCGGCATATACTATGATGATCAAACGGAGCAGCTGAAAATCGGTTCTGCCACGATCACATTCGACTTCGCGTTGTGTGCCTTCCTTGTCGTGTCCACGGTGGTGGCTAAAAAACGATATTTTAACGTCAACGTCATAATAACGTTATTTGATGTTTGCTCAAAATATCGTTTCTCGAAGTCAACGTTAAAATATCGTTAATCCACGTTCGGCCTAAATATCGTTTTTCGACGTGACGTTTAAAATGTAGTTTTTCAACATACACCTGTACTTACCGTTGTGTGCCTTCCTTGTCGTGTCCACGTTGATGAACCCGTGAGGTTTGCTCCAGCAGCGCTTGCACATACTTTCGAAACCATCGTACGTCGTGTCGGATCCGACAAAGTCTTCGTAAATCCTTCGCGTGTAATGTTTGTTCTGGCTGAACACACAGAGTAGATTGACGTTATTGCGAATGACTTGCATGTCGACTCGGCCGTAGCTCCGGCTGAGATATACGCAAGATACGTGTTTGTGACGGCCGCGGATGAAATAGTCCTTGATCTTGATTTGTTCCTCCAACAGGCAATCGCCGAACACAACTAACGAGTTCAACTTGCATTCGTCCAGTGGAATCAAATCGGCACAGTTCGAATAGAACTGGCTGAATTTATATCCTAACGCTTAAAACACGGTCGTTTGCAGTTCTCTCTCGTAAAACGAACCCAATATCTCTTCACCGTCAGAGTCTTTGATTCTATACGTGATCGGTGCCGTGTTCAACAATTTCGAAACAACAAATATCTCTCGGTTCCAATTGCGACTGTACTTATTGGCGAATGTATCTTTCTTAGCCACTATCCTGACACGATCACCGACACTCAACTTTGACTTCCTCACTGTGGTCGGCTGCATCGATTCGTACAGATTCTGCAATCGTGGTTCACAACTCTTGTCAACGTCCGAGGGTCGCATTCGTATGGTCCTGTGCACAGTGGTGTTGTACTGACGAAGTAGGTCTTGCACCGTGTCGATCCATCGAAACGTGTGTCGCATTTCGAACTGAACTTTCATACGTTCGTTGAGAGTGCGGTTGAAACGTTCGACGATCGCACTCTTTTCTTCATTTTCAGTATGGTACATCTTGATGCCATATGTTTCCAACAGTTGTTTGAAATCTTTGTTAACAAACTCCCGACCCTTATCGACGTGCAATAGATTCGGTGTGTTGTGGCCTGTCTTTTCGGCACGCCTTATGATTGCTTCGAAAGCATCGGCCACGTGTTGGCCACTCTTCCTAGTCAACGGTTCAGACCAGGCGTACTTGGAAAAAGTGTCGATCACATTCAACATGTATCTGTAACCATCGTTTTCCTTCACGTATCTGTCCATAATCACGAGATCGGCCGCCCACAGGTCGTCTATACACGTAGTGACTATTTTTCGTTTGGGAAACTTCTTGATAACCGCGCGATGTAGTTCTTTAGCTTCGGCGTATTCACGCGATCGGTCCTCGTCACCCGGTTTCATTTTGATGAAGGTGCTTTTCTCACTGCCGCACAGTGCGCAAGTGTTTTTGACACGCCATTTCTTGTTTTCCGTTTGCACCACTTCATCGGTGTCGACCAGTGATCGTGTTTTCTGTTTGCATTTGGTGCAGTACGTCTCCATCGCGACTTACTATAAGTAGTACTAGTATATGTGCTACTAGTGTACCGGTGGAAACCAATATGAGTGAACTGCACAGACACAAGATCTGTCTGTCTGACGGACAAAAGCGAAAAATGAAAACCGCTTACAAGAAACGCAGGACCGTGGTGATCGGTCTTTCGCACGACAACATCGGTGGTGGCAGCGATCACATACTGCTCACCGAACTGCAACACAAAGCCGTAAGCAAAGCCGTCAAAAACAAGACCGGCGTTCGGTTAGCGCTCAGCTACGACCAGTTGATGAAAAACAAGGAAGGCGGTCTGTTGAAGGAAATGATGAACTTTATTGAAGACGATGTTCCCGGTGGCAAACGGTTCCTTTCGCCTTTGGTTAGAAAGAATATCGCCCCGCTACTTCGAGAGAGGTTCATACCGTGGTTGAAAGACCTCATCGACAACGAGTTGGACTCGATAATCACTAAAGACCCCAAAGGTAGCGGTCTCAAACGTTGCATCAATATGAAGTTGGACTCGTTGTTATTTAAAACATAGAACCTCTCTCACTCGGTGAAATCGAACGATACGCCAACGACGTGTTGAAAATCAAAAACTTTCGCGGAGTGTTTGTTCGACAGCTACTACCGGTCACGTCAAATCACACGGAATGTGGAATCCTAAACCTGGGAGATGTCGATTCCGACGGCACACACTGGACGTGCTACGTCAAGGTCGGTGACAGGAACAAGTTCTATTTCGACTCGTACGGGGACGCTCCACCACCAATAGAGTTGGTTCGCTATCTGAACGGTTGTGACGGTCTGGTGTACAATGACTGTGGCATCCAGAATTTCGAAGATCCACCAATCTGCGGCCACCTGTGTTTAGAAGTATTGCGCAGATATTCAAAGTGCAACGGACACGTGAATTGGAACACAATTGTGAATGATATAAGGGACAACAAATATGGATGGATGTCCTGGTGGGTATGACGGTGGTTTTCTAATCGACAGATTCGGTGATACGGAATGTTCAGCAGACAGTGTTAGTGGTGGTGGTGGTGGTAGTGGTGTTAGTCGGGATTATTTAGAATCTCAGATAGGAAGTTTGAAAAAGGAGTTTAACAGCGAAATGACAAAAGCGTTTGAACAAGTCGAGAACAAACTGATGGGTCATTTGTCGAAAACCGATGCACTTGTAGACGCCATAAAAGTGTCTGAAAACTACATCAGTGTCGGCAACAAAAGGATCGCATCATCTTCGAAGGGTGTCGACAAAAACGATCTTGTCACCAAGACACAGTTGGACGAGGTCACAAACGTTTTCAGCAAAGTATTCGACACCGCATCGCAACCGGACTGTGTACAGATCAAAGGACACAGGCGTATCTGTAACGTCACTAGATCTAAACACAACTACGACGTTGTAGTTCGAGTAGAACTCGTTGAACTAAACAACAAAATTAGCGAGTTCGAAAGACGAACGAACGAAAAGATCAAGCTAATTAATAGACAGCTGGCCGTCGTACACCCGTCACCCTAATATAATAAGAGAGTGAGAGTAAACGTGTCCGACTACGTTTTAAACACAACATGGCCAGCTTCGTACAACGGTTCAACGAAGCCACACTACAGTTCTGTAAAACCGTGAAACTCGATCGGTTGGACGGAAATACGTTCTACCCTGTGAAACGCATGAGAATCGTACAAACCAAATACGGTGAGATTCCGGTGGCCACACTATTGGACCGATCGCTAGCCGACAATGGCTGTGAGGAGATCGACGTGTTCCTGCCAAAACGCTACGCAGAAGTATTCGACCCTAAAGAACCCATCCCCGAAACGCTACAACTGTCGAGAGGAGAGAAAATAGGCACTACGTACAACATCCAGTTGCGCACTGTATAGACTATATTTAAAAAAAAACTTAATTTTTTTGTTCCGATTATAAGACATGTGTAGGTGTTAATACCGTGTCAGCATGTACAGTCATAAGTTCTGTATTAATCGTTTCGGAGAGTGTGAGACCGGCGGATCGAAGCAAGACGCGTTGCGATCTGAGTTCTCACAGTTTCAAACTAAAACCGATCGACGGCTCAACGCGTTGGAAACGAAATTGTACAATAAAATCGAAGAGTACGATAGGGATTTGACTGATCTCATACGCATAACGGGTACTCTGTTTCTAGAACACCAGAAACAAACGACCAAATAATATAAGCGTGTGTAGTTGACCAAGCGATATAAAATGCCTTTGTTGAAACTATTCGGGCAGGGTCCGGTGATCACACTTCACCTGGAACACCCGATCCACTTGGACGATGCCAGTGATTACCGTTTGGCTCTATGCGGATTCTATTCGGACAACAACATCCTGAACTTACCGAGAACTGCTAACGTGCATTTCTGGCCAGCACGAACGGCCGCTGACAGCCCGAACGACGATTCTGTCAGGACACTAACACTGGAGCAGGGACATTACACCTTGGAATCTCTGGAAAAAACGTGTAGACGTTTCATCGATTCGTTAGGTGTGGCGGACATAGATTCTGGCAAATTCATCATCTCGAAAGCGAAGCACGGAACAGTCGTGTCTATTGTATCACCGTTGAAATTCGCTTTGGACACCACGGTTAGAAGACTCTTGGGCTTTGAACAACCGGAATCAAAGGCCACAGACGGCACCAATAACCGGAAAGAAGCTGATTCTGAGGAGGAAGGTGAATTGTTATATTTCGAGGCCGATCGAACCACGATTGGGCCGAATCCACCGAATCTACGAGCTGTGGACGCTATAGAAATCCAATGCAACCTAGTGGAGAACAGCTACAGCAATCACGACTTACACGCGCACAAACACCAGGAACATCGCATTTTATACACGTTCTTCCCGGCCGTGCCACGTGGTTACAAGATATCGGAATGCCCGCGTGAGCGATATTACGCTCCAATAGACGGCCAACTGAAGGTAATTCAAGTGATCACCGTAACAATCGTAGATCAGGACAACCGTCCAATAGTGAACCCGTCGGCTAACAACATCGTGTATTTGGATCTGATGAAAATAAAATAATGGTCGCACTTCGAATACCAACCTCCTCGTGACGACGTCATCACACACGTATAATTTACCGATGAACAGAAAACAGCTGGCTGAAGAAAAAACATAACGACATCCGGCAGTGGCGGAAGGCGGGCATCGCCCTTCGAATACCAACCTCCTCGTGACGACGTCATCACACACGTACAATTTACCGATGAACAAAACAGCTGGCCGAAAAAAAAACATAACGACGGACACTGGAAGTCACCTCGCCCATCATGACGTCATCAAAAAAAGCGCGCACAAAAAAACCGAAGAAGAAGAAACAACGACATCTGGCGGGCAGAAGTCACCTCGCCCATCATGACGTCATCAAAAAAAAAGCGCGCACAAAAAAACCGAAACAACGACATCTGGTGGCAGAAGTCCATCATGGCGTCATCAAAAAAAAAAAGCGCGCACCTGGGAGATTGGATTGACGGGAATACACCAAGGGGAGGCTGGAATGACGGGATTCAGTACATGTCGTCCAATCCTGTCATACCGGCCTCGCGCCCTCGCCCTGTTCCATATCCCCACATTACCTCCTAGTCACGTGATCCAAGATGGCCGGGGAGATTGGTTTGACGGGATTGCAGATGGCCGGGGAGATTGGTTTGATGGGATTGCAGATGGCCGGGGAGATTGGTTTGACGGGATTGCAGATGGCCGGGGAGATTGGTTTGACGGGATTGCAGATGGCCGGGGAGATTGGTTTGCCGGGATTGCAGATGGCCGGGGAGATTGGTTTGATGGGATTGCAGATGGCCGGGGAGATTGGTTTGACGGGATTGCAGATGGCCGGGGAGATTGGTTTGACGGGATTGCAGATTGCCGGGGAGATTGGTTTGACGGGATTGCAGATGGCCGGGGAGATTGGTTTGGGGAGATTGGTTTGACGGGATTGCAGATGGCCGGGGGAGATTGGTTTGACGGGATTGCAGTACGTTGCCGTACATGTCGTCCCATCCCGTCATACCGGCCTCTCGCCCATCGTGCGGGGAGATTGGTTTGACGGGATTGCAGTACGTTGCCGCACATGGTCATCCGATCCCGTCATACCGGCCTCTCGCCCTTTTGGCCGGGGAGATTGGTTTGATGGGATTGCAGATGGCCGGGAGATTGGTTTGACGGGATTGCAGTACGTTGCCGCACATGGTCGTCCGATCCCGTCATACCGGCCTCTCGCCCTTTTGTTCCATATCCCCCCCATTACTACTGTTCTGTCCTGGCCAGTGATGCCTCGGTGGACTCGTTCCATCGAGAGTTACTTTCGTCGTTTCTTCCCATTTGACTCAGGGAGAGGATGGTCATGGACAGATTTTATCGGTCGCAGGGTAGGGGCGAGTCTCTGGCAGCCTATGTCTCTTCAGTCAAGGAAGCTCGTCAAGCGTTGCGCCTCACACTTTCTGAAGCTGACACCGTTCGTGTCATCCTGGATGGCATTTCTCCAGAGGAACGGTGCAGATTAGTTTTTGCTGGTGTGCCTTCGTCTTTTCGGGAGCACAGCATCAGCTGTGCATTGTTTCGCGCAGCGTGCAGTTCTCAGACCAGCAAGGGAGGGATTCTGAGAGTCATCGTGCTCTCCCCACCCGTCGACCGGCTATGTCTTTAGGTGTGAGTCAGCCAGTGGAGGGTCGTGGTTCTCGGATTCCTGTTGTGTGTTTTGCTTGTGGCCAACCTGGTCACATTCGTCGTGACTGTCCACGTGCTCGAGGTCGTGGGGCGGGAAACGCTCAGCGCGGGGGGTTGCCTCTACAGTAGCTCCCCGCGTTGTCGCGAGTGACCGTGGCCATTTGCCTCTGACACGTGCCCATAGCAGGAGTGTCGGGGATTTTTCAGGCCTTGCTGGCATGGCTTCCCTGGGACTTAGTGTGGTCACCTCGGTGTGTCCTGGCGTTTTTGTTTCTTTTGGTGGTACGGTGTGTCGAGCCCTTCTTGATTCTGGTTCGGCATGCAGTATCATCAGCCTTTCTCTTTTTGAGTCCCTTGACGCCTTAGGACTTGTCAGGCACACCGAGCCTTCTTCTATCACGTGCTGGATGGCATCCTAAATTCCTCTACCTATACTTCTAAAGGCGTTTTTACAGTTTAAAATTGAAGGATTTTCCTGGAGGTGGGGTTTTCATGTTGCCAAGGACCTGGCGGTTTCTTGTATCCTAGGGGCAGACTTTATCTCTAAAAGTGGTGCTTGACCTCCAGAAGCGCCAGATGTTTTTCAAGTTCAATCGGCGAGTTTTGGTGCCTCTAGTAGGTGATTCTGACTGCCCTCCTGCAGTCAGAGAGGTGGGTTGTGAGCCCGAACAACCCAAGGTGGATCCAGTTGGTCCACTGAGCAGGCGGAGGCCATTAGGAGGCTGTGTTTGCGGTTTCCTGATGTGCTTACGGCTGAGCTTTGGGTCACTTCTCTTCTGGAGTATGAGATCCACCTCACCGATTCTCAGCCAGTTAGAAGTCATCCGTACAAACTTGCTCCCCCAAAGATGGAGGTTATGAGGGCTATGATTGAAGATCTTCTGAGCAAGGGTGTGATTGAACCGTCTCGTTCCGCTTATGCCAGTCCAGCTTTTCTTGTGCCCAAGCCTAATGGTAAATCTAGGCTTGTGATGGATTATCGGAGGCTCAACGCTAAGGTCGCTATTGACTCGGTACCTCTGCCTGATTTGCATTCTGCGTTTATTGGTTCGGTAAGGCTAAGTTTCAGTGTTTTTGATTTGAACCAGGCCTACCATCAGATTCCATTGAAGAAGGAATCACGGCCTATGACTAGCTTCTGTGTTCCTTGGAATCTCTATCAGTTCACTAGGGTTCCTATGGGTCTTGCTGTGGGAGCCCAGACTCTTACTCGTCTGCTTGATTCCATCTTCCATGATGTGAAATTCAAGTTTGTCTTCAATTACCTGGACGACCTTCTTGTCTACAGTGAGACTTTCGGGGAACAAATGCAACATCTGGAGGAAGTTCTTAGTCGCCTTAAATCAGCTGGCCTTACCGTCAATCCAGAGAAAGTCACTTTTGCTCGTCCTGAGATTTCTTTTCTGGGTCATCTCATATCTTCTCGAGGCGTCTGCATTGATCCTGCAAGGACCCAGGGCATTCGGGATTTTCCTCCTCCCAAAGATGCCAAGGAGATTGCCCGTTTTGTGGGGATGGTGAATTTTTACCGGAGGTTCATCCCTAACGTGGCCGAGCTTGCTGCCCCGTTGAACGAGTTGCGGAAGAAAGGTGTCCCTTTTGTGTGGGGCCAAGCTCAGCAGACTGCCTTTGATGCTCTCAAGGAGGCTATCATGCAACCTCCTGTCCTGTGTATGCCTGATTTTAGCAGAGAATTTATTCTTCAGACTGATGCCTCCTCCTCCGCCATTGCTGCTGTTCTTTCGCAGGAGTTTGATGGGGTCAGGCAGCCCATCGCTTTTGCTTCAAGGACGTTGTCTCACCAGGAAAAGAAAGCTTCTTCCATCTATGAGTTAGAGTGTCTGGCTGTTGTCTTTGGTACGGACAAGTTTCGGCGTTTCTTGGAACACGCTGAGTTCTTGCTGGAGACGGACAATCAGGCACTATCTTGGCTTCTTGCCCATCCCAGACAGCTTGGGAAAATTGGTCGCTGGGTGGTCAAAATTTCTGCTTTTAAGTTCCGAGTCCAACATCTTAGGGGTACCCAGAATGTCATCGCGGATGCTCTTTCCCGCATGTATCACGAACCCAGTGATCCACCGACTGAGGCTGTTGCTCAGTGTGGTGCTGTTCTTCTGGATTTCCCTCTGGCATTTGACGACCTACTGTCCCATCAGCAGAAAGATCCTGAGCTGTCAGTCATCTTAGGTGAGCTTCAAGAGGGAGGTGCCCACCCTCCCTATTTTCTGTCCAAAGGGGTACTCTGTTGCCGTCCTCGACAGAGGGGTGAACCCCGTGTAGTGCTGCCTAGTCATCTAGTACCGATGGTCATTCAACATTATCACTCTTCCCTTGTGGGTGGTCATCTTGGCATTCATAAGACCATCGCTAAGATTCGTAGGTACTTCATCTGGAAGGGCATGGACCGGGATGTTGCGGGCAGAGTGCGGGCTTGTCACCTGTGCTCTCTCAGCAAGCCTAGTCAGAATGCAAGGTTAGGGTTGTTATCTTCTGAGGTGGCCGAGCGTCCTTTTGAGAAGGTGTTCATCGACTACGTGGGTCCTTTTCCCCGTAGCAAGTCAGGTAGCTCCTACCTACTTGTTTGTGTGGATGCTTTCTCGAAGTTCGTTTGGCTTTTCCCACTTCGGAGTGCTACGGCTAAGCTCACCATCCGTGCTCTCCAGTCCCAACTCTTCCAGCACTTTGGTGTGCCTTCTACTCTTGTGTCTGACAACGTTAGC
This sequence comes from Stictocephala bisonia, assembly GCA_035578905.1. Taxonomy (NCBI): domain Eukaryota; kingdom Metazoa; phylum Arthropoda; class Insecta; order Hemiptera; family Membracidae; genus Stictocephala; species Stictocephala bisonia. The sequence continues at coordinate 9,155 of JAQJVL010006778.1, read as the reverse complement.
CAGTTTACCTCACACGAGTTTCCTAGGTTCTGTTTTGGCAATGGTATCAGGCATGTGACTACCTCACCTTATTACCCACAGCCTTCTCATGCAGAGCGGTTCAACCGCAATCTTCGGTCTGCCCTTATTACTTTCCATGCTGAGAAGCAGAACACCTGGGATGAGAGTCTCTCTTGGCTCCAGCTGGCTTTCAATTCTTCCAAGCATGAGAGTCACAATGCCACTCCCTTCGAGATTCTACATGGCTACCCTCCTAACAACCCTTTGTCCAACTTGTGGAGGCTAGAGGATCTTCTACCTACGCCAGGTGCCACTGACGTAGTGTCCACGTGGCGGGCTGCTCGGCGCAACCTGCTACGTGCTAGAGAGAGAGTAAGGAGGAGGTATGATAAGGGTCGTACTCCTAACCCTTTTCAGGTTGGAGATCTGGTTCTTTGTCAGGCTCACCCGGTCAGTTCGGCCGTGGAACGAAGAGCTGCAAAGTTGTGCTATCGGTGGTCTGGTCCCCACCGCATCGACAGGTTTTTGTCACCAGTGACTGCTCTGCTGGTTGATCCCCAGTCAGGCAGGGTGTTCAGGAAAGCCCATGTGTCCCAGCTTAAGGCTTTCCGGGGAACGGTTGATCCCGGAGTTGGTGTTCCTGGGGGTTTCTTGGGGCAAAGAGATTGATCACCTCTGCGCCCTAGGGGGCTGTTCTGAGAGAGTCTCTTTCTCTCTTTTCTTGTCGGGCCCGACAGTCAGGGTAGTTCGCTCCCTGTTCGAGGGGTTTCCCCTCTTAGATTCTCTTTGGCGTCCTTGGAACACCACTCTTCGGAGGTTTCTTTTTCTTCTTCTGTTGGGTTCCCTGAGGTACCGAGTTTTCTCCCCTGCCTGGGTGTGTTGAGTTTTGCAGAGGGAGGTTGTACCGGGTCTTTTGACCGGTACATTTCGTTTTTTTCGTCGTTGTCTGCCGGGCTGCCTGAGACCGCTTGTGCCCGGCGATTCGCTTTACTTTGGTGGCCGTTGGCTCGGACTCGGTCGTTCCGTGTTCCAGCCTTTATCCGTCAGGTTGGCCATCGGTTGAATTCTTCTAGATTGTTCTCTGCGGCCGAACGACCTTACAATGCGAGGCTAGAGGCTCCTAAAACTCCAGGGTCCTTGAGTAGGACGTTTCACCCTCAGCCTGTCGTCCGGGCAAAGTTCCACCTTCCACACTGCGAGCCTGGCCTCGGGACCATGTGATTGAGTGAGCTGTGCCCTCTCTGCCCTCCCTACATCTTTGGGTAGAGGTCTTCAGTCCTCAGGTCAGTGCGTTCCATGTTGTTTTTCCCGGCGGCTGAGCTGGGGGTTTTGAGGCGGATATTTATATTTATAAAAAACAAAAAAAAGGAGGTGAAATATAAAAAAGGAAGAAAAAAAATGTTTGTGGAACAGTTTAATGTGGCCTAGGCCTAAAAGTGAACGGAACAGTGATTTGTGCAATACAGCCATGGGGGGGACCTATATGTATTTTTGTGAAAGAAAAAAAAAGAAACTTAAAATACAAAAAGAACTTTAAGTATTAATACTTATTGTTATTTAGTTTAATTAGTTTATTTTATTGTTATATTTTTTTAGAGTTTATATTTGTTAGGTCCCTACCGTTAAATTGTATTGTTATTTATTTTTATGCTTTAGGCCTAGTGATTTAGTTATTTATTTATTTATTTCGTGTTTTGTATTATTGATGTCAGGGGATAATAGAACGGTACCGTGTTATATTTTTTTTTCAATTGGTTAATTTTTTAAAAATTCTTCACCAAAAGGGGATTATTGTGCTTTGACTTAATTTTCTAATTCGGAGCTGCCCAGGGATTCCGGCTTACTCCCTGGCCTCGGTGGAATCATGGGATGTGGGGCTAAATTGCCTGGATTATTTGGGGTTATCAAAATTGTTTCTAAATGTTCACTTTTAAATTGTTAATAAATTGTCTTACGTTTTGGGTGTCTCAGGCTAAACTGCAGATAGGCCATACAGTTTGTTGATTGTTAATTTTGGTATTTGTAGCGTTAAGTGTTTTTGTGGTTTTTGTATTATCTTGGTTATGTTAGTGTTTCTTGTAGTTATTTAACTGCGGATTAATATTGTGGCCTTCTGCCTGTCAGTTTTTGATTATTTGTTGTCTGACTTGATAAAAAATTAGTTTTGCTCAGCTGCCGAGTTTTATTTTGACCCTCCAACTGCCACCCGTGATCCCATCGCTTGACCTTGTTTTGAGCCATCCCCCGGTTGGCACGCTTTCCCACTTTGGGGGGGGGGATGGGTCTCAGCTTGAAGTGGTAGACTTCTTCAAGGGAAGTTAGATCGTGGTAGGCCTGAAGTGGTAGACTTCTTCAAGGCAAGGTAGATCGTCGTAGGTTTGAAGTGGTAGACTTATTCAAGGGAAGTTAGATCGAGATAGGCTTAAAGTGATATACTTCTTCAATGGAAGTTAGATAGTGGTAGACTTCTTCAAGGAAAGTGGATCGTGGTAGGCTTTAAGTGGTAGACTTCTTCAAGGAAAGTTAGATAGTCGTAGGCTTGAAGTGGTAAACTTCTTCAAGGCAAGTTAGATCGTGGGAGGCTTGAAGTGGTAGACTTCTTCAAGTTGTTAGATCGTAAGTAAGTCATAGTGTGAATGGCTCCGTGAACCAAAAATGTCAAACCAACTAAGGAAGGTGACGTACTCTAAATGACAGATAGTTAGTCCCTGGAGAAACTGGCTGTTGTAAGCAATGTTGTCGAAATAAATGACGTAGGACTAGCCAATCCCTGTGCAAAACAAAAAAATACAAATCACTACAATACGTACAGACTTCACGTTAAAAATTCAGCCAGTGCGCAGAGCTTGAAAAAGCTCTCTCTCTCTTTCTCTCTCCTCTCTCACTGCTTTAACGCATAACAGAGCACTTTCTAGGTGACTTATTAAACTTAAATTTCCAAATAAAGAAAACAGGCTGCCATAAGGTCTGTTTGTCTTACAGAGATTTGTGGTAGCACCTTGGACACTTCTATTGAGTCTAGCTATGCAACTCCACTGATTCAAAATGTGTGCCAAGCACATGTTACTTACCAAACATGAACTTTTTTAAAGTTTCGTAATATCAGTCAAGATCTAATTATGTATCTAATAGTTTGTTTGAAGATACATAAAGAAGGTATCTAAGGAGGACGTTCTCATTGAACACTAACTTGGATTAAGAGAAAAGAGGGATATGGACCGAATATTGGGTAGTCATAAGCAGTTCTAAGGCAATGTCACATAGGTTACGATTATAAATTAATAACATAATCTCTTCTGTCACGATTAGCAACCATTAAAATGGTTAAATAGAATTTGACTATTGGCAAGACTTTGAATTAAATTAAAATATATATTAAAAGTGTAAGCAATATTGAAACAATAAAATATAAACATTAATGACAAATAAAATTAAAGAAAACTCATCAAATCAAGTTGTGATTTTATCTAAAAATAAATCACAACTTGCTATGGCAATTATACTCTGGATAATTTCACTATCACAGTTCTGTGTAACCAGTTTGACCTTATCACCTTTTATGTTTCTGTTTTTAGAGCTAATTCAGAAAAGTATAAAAACAATTTAAATTTTTATTTCAACTATTGCCACTATAACTATAACAGAAATGAATAACAGAATATTATTTGAAGTTAAACCTTTTTAAACTTCTCTCACCATGGATCTGCATTTCTGTGAGTGAGTTTTATGCAACGGGTGTAGTTTAACCATTCGATTAGTGTTTTTTTTTTGCAAACTTATTGAATCGTTAACTGAACTCAAAGTTAGTACTTTGAACCCCTTAGCCACTAAGTTATACATCTTAAGAAACTTACATTTATAAATACGATTTATTGTTGTATAAACACGAAAAAACTAAATATACTATACTATATACTAAGTATAGTATATTAAATAAGTGTACTTGTAAAGTGGTTTCTAATGAGAGCAATTAAAAATATACACATGATAAATTATTTTAACTACTTCAAGATATATTTTGTTAAACAAGAAAATCAAATTTTCACTTCATATAATTTTAATTAATCTTCTTAACAGTACCAACAAATAAGTATACGACTAACTTAACAATAATGAACGGAAAGCCCCAGCAAGGGGCGTCTTGGAAGACATCCCCGACTTAGCTTTAATGAAAACAAACCATTAATTTGGAAGAGTTAGCTTTTTCGGGATTTCCGTGGTGGAAAAGTAATAAATCACTCTCTTTGTGTGCTGTAATTTATATTGTTGATACAATTATATTTCTTACTCTTGTCTTTTAAGTTTTTAATAATTATTGAGACTAGCGTTAGAAGATGTATCTTATTTTTTAAATATATTAGATAATTTATTAGTTAGTTGCTCTTAGTCAGTTATTAGTTAGTTGTTATATATAAAAACAATATAACTTACGGATGGTTTTAAAAATATTTCTAAGTATAAAATATATTTTGTGTGTAACTTAACAATATTTTTTATACACAGTATAGATAAGATTGTACATAGAGAAATTTACCAAGGTGCATATTTTGGAAAATATTTGTGTTATATTGATTGATTGGTTTACATTATTTGAAAATATATAATATGAACATTCAATATTTAAGTTAGTAATACGCCAATAGTTAAAATATTATAATGGCACATTTCAACTACCATATTTACTATAGTGTATATGAAAGACTACTACTATTAAGATGAACGAGTATTTTCATAGAATATATAATTATATGGCTTAGTTAATTTAAAGTTGAGAAATATTTAAAGTTTTCTTTCCTGAGATATTTAGAAATCTTTTGCATTTACATCCATTTGATATACAATAAACTCCTATTCGACACGTGAGAACTTTTATTAAAATTGTAAACTGTGATTACATTCCAAAGCAGCCAACTCACTCCCTCACCCTTCTGAATGGGTTACAAATTTCGAGAAGTAGTTGCCATCTACAAGATAGCTGAGTCGGTGATTTTGAATGAATTAGTTAAAATTGACTTAAAGGGACAAAGGGTCTGTTACGAAGCCATGTCAGGCGTCTATAAAAAACTACAAATTTAAAAATTTAATAGATGTTATTTCTGATAGATGAAAGATTTTACACCTTCTAGTCTTTTTTTGACTACATCTGCTAGTGAACGTTGTATAAAGACGTTCAATAGTGAACGTTAAATTTTTTGAGATTTTTAGTTGCTCAACAAACCAAAAACTACAAAAAAAAAAAAACTCAACTAAAAAACTAATAAAACAACCTCCAGGAAAATTCACCAATAAATAACTAAAAAAATTAATTAAAACTCAACAAAAATAAACTCGACAAAAGACTCAACAATCATCGGGTTTTTCAACGAGTGAAGTGCCGACCTTTAGCGCAGTTGGGAATTCGAACTTTGGAACTTGCCCTCCGCAGTCCAAAGCCTTAGTGTCAGAGCCATCATCCAGTTAATTAATAAGGCCATATTTTGTTGAGTTCTATAATTAGTGAATCAAACGTGCAAATATGCAGGTATTGAATCAAAGAACAACTTAAAAGATTATATACTTGAAAGTAGACCAATTTATTTTGTCTTATTTAACCGCAACTGAACTAAAGAATTGATTTAGTTTCAAGGTTACCTTGATTATCGGGTCTTTTTTAAAGTAAAATACATCCAAAAAATGTTTACATATTGCTACATAATGCAGATATACATATTAAAATATCTGCAGATGAAGATGTAACTTAGAAACCCGACATTTATTTAATTTTAGGGGCAAGACAACAAAGTGAAGTAGTAAATTCTGAAGTTGCAAAATACATCCAGATCTTAACTAATTAGTAACTAGGAATTAGGACAAGTAACTTCGATCACACACATTATAAATACTATGTCTGATAAAGTTTGGTAAACAAGTTAATTCTAGATACTTTGGAAAACACGTAATTATACTGTGTTTTAGAGAAGAACATATCGTACAGTTTATCATTATTTAGTTTACAAACTATTAGACCTCAATCTAGTTACAGTTACAGTAAAATATCATCTCAGTTTCCTAGTAAACACGTTTTTGTCCTAATGTAAACCGACAAATTCCATTTAGTTTTAAAACTACAAGTAAATGTAAAAAGTTAAATTGGAATGAACGTGTCGTTTATATAAAGTACCAAGAAATCCTTCGGGAAATGTTTCCAGGCAAGATACTGAATACAAGGTATCACATCTTATCCCTAGATCTCAAAATGATTAAAAATATAGGTTTATCGATGATGCAATACATCGAAAATATAATAATATAGTATAAATATTTTATATCATTATATAGAATTTCTTCGTCATTCATCTTCATGCCTTGATATACTTTGATTGAAATCAATAATAACTTTAAGCTATATTTTAAGATTGTTATATATTTAAATTAGTGTTTGATGGCCTAAGAAACAAATAACATTTACAAATAAACATTGCAAGGTTTTATTGAGGCATTTTAATACAATTAGATTTTTTGGAAACTTATATGCCTAGTGTGTAAGATAACATTATTTCTTCTAATATGTTTTTAATTTGAAGTTCGCTCTTTTCAATAAATATTATGCTATGAACTGGATATGTTAACATCTCATTATGCATCCTAGCTTACTTTACACTGATGTAACCACATACACCGTACTACTAACCACATTTGTCGTATGACGTTGAAATGCTTTATTGGTATCTATCATTGATTTATTTAATTTATAAACAGAAATTGCAATTATTTTACTATAAACGATTCAATTTATTTTAAATAGATTTAGTTGGATGGGTTTGGACCATTGTTCTATAGCAATTTTAAAATACAAAGTAAAAAAACACCACTGGCTTTCAGAGACAAAAATATTTAGTTTGTGTTGCATTTTATTTTTCATCCGTGTTGCTACTAAATTGTCTCTTTTGTAATATATTAAAGGATATTATATCTTCACAAAGTCATAAGATATACAAAAATTAATATTTTCTTCTATATTTTAATTTACTTACTACATGTGTGTACTTTATAGGTAAATAAAAATCATTTAAGAACAATAAGACAATGCGTGTATTTTTTATTTAAGAATAAAAAGCAACATATGTAGATATTTAATAACGTTAAAGACTTTTTTTGTTGCTTCAATTTTGTACTGAATAAAAAATGTTTCATACTGGAAATTCAATTCTATACTGAGATACTTAAAACAAAATCATTCGATTTTTTTAAAAGCTATACAAATGGAGAATAAATGTTACACATTAAGCGTAATTTAATAGATAATGATGGATGAATAATATGAATCGTAATTAAAAAATATTTATCTTTAATGTTATCGAATCATTCTAATGAATCTACAAGTTTAAAACATGTGTAAGTAATTATACTTACAATCTTGGAGGCATACAAACATCTATTGATCATTATGAACCTGTACTATACTTAGCCATTTGGCCGAAACTTTTTGCTATGTCTCACGGTTACAAGAATATGAAACCAAGTCCCAAGTTCAGTAAAATGCAATATATGTCTCTACCAGGTTGAAAAAGTAATACATCTATTACGGGTTATATATATAAATTACAAGCGCATTACAGTTAACTGCACTTTTAAACCTTAATAATATATAAGAGGAAGACAATTATATTTTAAGTATATATTTGTTTTATAAATATTATATTATAGATATAAAAACGTTTATTTATTTAATATTTTCTTCTATATTTTAATTTACTTACTACATGTGTGTACTATATAGGTAAATAAAAATCATTTAAAGAACAAAAAGACACATTTAAAAAACACATAAAAGACGTCTAAAATATTTAAAAAAATTTTGTAATATGAAACAATTTTATGTCTTAAAGATACACGTTAATTGGTTAAGAACATTATAAAAATGTTTGTACACCGTTAACATTGATAGCTTCGCACAAGCCATAACGTTCACATGGCATCTTTAGTGATAATTATAACGTCATTTATAAAATTACTAGGTAATGGAATAACGGAACTGGGCCATTGCCTGTGTGGTAGCTCAGTGGCTGCGGACTGCGGAGAGAAAGGTCCAAGATTCGAATCCCCACTGAGCGAACGGTCAGTACTTCCCACTCGTTGAATAAAATTCACGCACAGGCTTGCAAGCCCTTGTTAACTGACGAGTCAAGTAAAAAAAAATCGCTATCTTACGTCTCAATGGCTGAGGCTTCGGACTGCGGAGAGCATATTCCAAGGTTCGAATCCCCAACTGATCAGGTCGTTACTTTACTTGTTGACCTTAGCTCAAAAAGAGATTTGCAGGCCCATGTGAGCTTACATGAAAATTCATTTTATGAAAAAAGAAATTTCAAGTAACAGTTTAAGGTGAGTTTAAAAACAATTTACTTTGTTTTGCAATGTACCACCTCATTATAACATGGAAATGCACTTTAATGTTTTGTCAAGTGTTTTCTTTTATATATACTACATCAAAAGAATAAGTGAATCTTAAAAGGTGTGTTATTTTTGTTTTCTTTCAAAAAAAGTTTGAAATATACCTGTAATTTTCTAATAAAAACATTTACTACAAAGAAATATTTGTATGTACGGTTCTCTGTTTGGGTATATATATATATATAGTACTTAATATGTAAGTTAGTAATGGTGATGTAGGCTAATAACAAGTCCAAGACGTCAGGACTTTGAGCCTGGGTTTGAGATCAATTCTACCATACTGGAAGTATTTATCAGTATTGTGTTGGCTCTCCCCTTACCTGTCTGGATAAGGTTCCCACACAGATCAATAGGTTATGGGGAATGGCTAGAGTAGAGGGGAACGATACGGCCTCTCCTTAAAAAAGCCTTAACAATGTGGAATGCAACATTCAGGATTAAAATCCAATACTGACCTTATGGCTATTACTTCACTCATTGAATGAATACCATGGACATGTTGGTACCAAAAAAATGTAAAATTATTCTTTGAATCACCCGCAGTATAAATATCTGACCCAATGTGTTGATGCATTGATGCATTACAGTTTTCGAAGAGCCAGTGGCTGAGAGGTTTAATGCTTCACTACTGTGAACCTAAATTAGAGATAGAGCAGATTTAAATCCTGAGGTTTTCTAGAACTTCATGTTATTAATATTTTTTTAGTGATTTCCCCCCCTTT
>JAQJVL010006777.1:0-27221 GCA_035578905.1 Stictocephala bisonia | reverse complement strand
AAACTCAAAGATCGCAAGATTGAAACTCAAAGATCGCAAGATTGAAACTCAATGATCGCAAGATTGAAACTTAAAGATCGCAAGATTTAAACTAAAAAATAGCAAGATTGAAACTCAAAGATCTCAAGATTGAAACTAAAAGATCGCAAGATTGAAAATCAAAGATCGCAAGAATGAGACCCAAATATCGCAAGATTGAAACTCAAAAATCGAAGGATTGAAACTCAAAGAATGCAGGATTGAAACTCAAAGATCGCAAGATTGAAACTCAAAGAACGCAAGATTGAAACCAAAAGATCACTAGATTAAAACTCAAATATCGCAAGATTAAAACTCAAAGATCGCAAGATTGAAACTCAAAGATCGCAAAATTGAAACTCAAAGATCGCAAGATTGAAACTCAAAAATGGCAAGATTGAAACTCAAAAATGGCAAGATTGAAACTCAAAGATTGCAAGATTCAAACTCAAAGATAGCAAGATTGAATTTCAAAGATTGCAAGATTGAAACTTAAAGATAGCAAGATTGAAACTCAAAGATCGCAAGATTAAAACTCAAAGATCGAACGATTGAAAAACAAAGATCGCAAGATTGAAACTCAAATATCAAACGATTAAAACTTAAGGATCGCTAGATTGAAACTCAAAGATCGCAAGATTGAAACTCAAAGATAGCAAGATTGAAACTCAAAGATTGCAAGATTGAATCTCAAAGATAGCAAGATTGAATCTCAAAGATTGCAAGATTGAAAATTAAAGATTGCAAGATTGAAACTCAAAGATCGCAAGATTAAAACTCAAAGAACGAACGATTGAAACTCAAGGATCACAAGATTGAAACTCAAAGATCGCAAGATTAAAACTCAAAGATCGCAAGATTGAAACTCAAAGATCGAAAGTTTAAAACTCAAAGATATCAAAATTGAAACTCAAAGATGGCAAGATTGAAACTCAAAGATCGCAAGACTGAAACTCAAAGATCGTAAGATTTAAAATCAAAGATTGCAAGATTGAAACTCAAAGATCACAAGATTGAAACCAAAAGATCACAAGATTAAAACTCAAATATCGCAAGATTAAAACTCAAGGATCGCAAGATTGAAATTTAGAGATTGAAAGATTTAAACTCAAAGATCGCAAGATTGAAACTCAAAGATCGCAAGATTGAAACTCAAAGATAGCAAGATTGAACCACAAAGATCGAAAGTTTAAAACTCAAAGATCGCAAAATTGAAACTCAAAGATAGCAAGATTGAAACTTAAAGATCGCAAGACTGAAACTCAAAGATCGTAAGATTTAAAATCAAAGATTGCAAGATTAAACTCAAAGATCGCAAGATTTAAACTCAAAGATAGCAAGATTGAAACTCAAAGATCGCAAGTTTGAAACTCAAAGATCGCATGATTGAAACTCAAAAATCACAAGATTGAAAATCAAAGATCACAAGATTGAAATTCAAAGATCGCAAGATTGAAACTCAAAGATCGAATGATTGAAACTCAAAGATCGCAAGATTGAAACTCAAATATCGCAAGATTGAAACTCAAAGATCGCAAGACTAAAACTCAAAGATGGCAAAATTGAAACTCAAAAATGGCAAGATTGAAATTCAAAGATTGCAAGATTTAAACTCAAAGATAGCAAGATTGAATCTCAAAGATTGCAAGTTTGAAACTAAAAGATCGCAAGATTGAAACTCAAAGATCGCATGATTGAAACTCAAAGATCGCAAGATTTAAATTTATATCTGGCAAGATTGAAATTCAAAGATCGCTAGATTGAAACTCAAAGATCGCAAAAATAAAACTCAAATATGGCAAGATTTAAACTCAATTCGCAAGATTAAAACTCAAAGATGGCAAGATTGAAACTCAAAGATCACAAGATTGAAACTCAAAGATCGCAAGAATTAAACTCAAAGATCGCAAGATTGAAACTCAAAGATCGCAAGATTCAAACTCAAAGATCGCAAAATTGAAACTCAAAGATGGCAAGATTGAAACTCAAAGATCGCAAGACTGAAACTCAAAGATCGTAAGATTTAAAATCAAAGATTGCAAGATTGAAACTCAAAGATCGCAAGATTTAAACTCAAAGATAGCAAGATTGAAACTCAAAGATAGCAAGTTTGAAACTCAAAGATCGCATGATTGAAACTCAAAAATCGCAAGATTGAAACTCAAAAATTGCAAGATTCAAACTCAAAGATAGCAAGATTGAATCTCAAAGATTGCAAGATTGAAACTTAAAGATTGCAAGATTGAAACTCAAAGATCGCAAGATTAAAACTCAAAGATCGAACGATTGAAACTCAAGGATCGCAAGATTGAAACTCAAAGATCGCAAGATTGAAACTCAAAAATCGCAAGATTGAAACTCAAAGATCGCAAGATTGAAACTCAAAGATCGCAAGATTGAAACTCAAAAATCGCAAGATTGAAACTCAAAGATCGCAAGATTGAAACTCAAAGATCGCAAGATTGAAACTCAAAGATCACAAGATTAAAACTCAAAGATCGTAAGATTGAAACTCAAAGATCACAAGATTGAAACTCAAAGATCGCAAGATTGAAACTCAAAGATCGCAAGATTGAAACTCGAAGATCGCAAGATTTAAACTCATAGATGGCAAGATTGAAATTCAAAGATCGCAAGATTAAAACTCAAAGATCGCAAGAATTAAACTCAAAGATGGCAAGATTTAAACTCAATTCGCAAGATTAAAACTCAAAAATGGCAAGTTTGAAACTCAAAGATCGCATGATTGAAACTCAAAAATCGCAAGATTGAAACTCAAAAATTGCAAGATTCAAACTCAAAGATAGCAAGATTGAATCTCAAAGATTGCAAGATTGAAACTTAAAGATTGCAAGATTGAAACTCAAAGATCGCAAGATTAAAACTCAAAGATCGAACGATTGAAACTCAAGGATCGCAAGATTGAAACTCAAAGATCGCAAGATTGAAACTCAAAAATCGCAAGATTGAAACTCAAAGATCGCAAGATTGAAACTCAAAGATCGCAAGATTGAAACTCAAAGATCGCATGATTGAAACTCAAAGATCGCAAGATTTAAACTCAAAGATAGCAAGATTGAAACTCAAAGATAGCAAGTTTGAAACTCAAAGATCGCATGATTGAGACTCAAAAATCACAAGATTGAAACTCAAAGATCACAAGAGTGAAATTCAAAAATCGCAAGATGGAAACTCAACAATCGCAAGATTGAAACTCAAAGATCGCAAGATTGAAACTCAAAGATGGCAAAATTAAAACTCAAAAATGGCAAGATTAAAATTCAAAGATTGCAAGATTCAAACTCAAAGATAGCAAGATTGAATCTCAAAGATTGCAAGATTAAATTTAAAAGATTGCAAGATTGAAACTTAAAGATAGCAAGATTGAAACTCAAAGATCGCAAGATTGAAACTCAAAGATAGCAAGTTTGAAACTCAAAGATCGCATAATTGAAACTCAAAAATCGCAAGATTGAAACTCAAAGATCACAAGATTGAAATTCAAAGATCGCAAGATTGAAACTTAAAGATCGAACGATTGAAACTCAAAGATAGCAAGATTGAAACTCAAAGATCGCAAGATTGAAACTCAAAGATCGCAAGAATGAAACTCAAAGATCGCAAGATTGAAACTCAAAGATCGCAAGATTGAAACTCAAAAATCGCAAGATTGAAACTCAAAGATCGCAAGATTGAAACTTAAAGATAGCAAGATTGAAACTCAAAGATTGCAAGATTGAAACTCAAAGATCGCAAGATTAAAACTCAAAGATCGCAAAATTGAAACTCAAAGATGGCAAGATTGAAACTCAAAGATCGCAAGACTGAAACTCAAAGATCGTAAGATTTAAAATCAAAGATTGCAAGATTGAAACTCAAAGATCGCAAGATTTAAACTCAAAGATAGCAAGATTGAAACTCAAAGATAGCAAGTTTGAAACTCAAAGATCGCATGATTGAAACTCAAAAATCACAAGATTGAAACTCAAAGCTCACAAGATTGAAATTCAAAGATCGCAAGATTGAAACTCAAAGATCGAACGATTGAAACTCAAAGATCGCAAGATTGAAACTCAAAGATCGCAAGATTGAAACTCAAAGATCGCAAGATTAAAACTCAAAGATGGCAAAATTGAAACTCAAAAATGGCAAGATTGAAATTCAAAGATTGCAAGATTTAAACTCAAAGATAGCAAGATTGAATCTCAATGATTGCAAGATTGAAACTAAAAGATTGCAAGATTGAAACTTAAAGATAGCAAGATTGAAACTCAAAGATCGCAAGATTGAAACTCAAAGATAGCAAGTTTTAAACTCAAAGATCGCATAATTGAAACTCAAAAATCGCAAGATTGAAACTCAAAGGTCACAAGATTGAAATTCAAAGATCGCAAGATTGAAACTCAAAGATCGAACGATTGAAACTCGAAGATCGCAAGATTGAAACTCAAAGATCGCAAGATTGAAACTCAAAGATCGCAAGATTGAAACTCAAAGATCGCAACATTGAAACTCAAAGATCGCAAGATTTAAACTAAAAAATAGCAAGATTGAAAATCAAAGATCTCAAGATTGAAACTAAAAGATCGCAAGATTGAAAATCAAAGATCGCAAGAATTAGACCCAAATATCGCAAGATTGAAACTCAAAAATCGAAGGATTGAAACTCAAAGAATGCAGGATTGAAACTCAAAGATCGCAAGATTGAAACTCAAAGAACGCAAGATTGAAACCAAAAGATCACTAGATTAAAACTCAAATATCGCAAGATTAAAACTCAAAGATCGCAAGATTGAAACTCAAAGATTGCAAAATTGAAACTCAAAGATCGCAAGATTGAAACTCAAAAATGGCAAGATTGAAACTCAAAGATTGCAAGATTCAAACTCAAAGATTGCAAGATTCAAACTCAAAGATAGCAAGATTGAATTTCAAAGATTGCAAGATTGAAACTTAAAGATTGCAAGATTGAAACTCAAAGATCGCAAGATTAAAACTCAAATATCGAACGATTGAAACTCAAAGATCGCAAGATTGAAACTCAGAGATCGAACGATGAAAACTCAAGGATCGCAAGATTGAAACTCAATGATCGCAAGATTGAAACTCAAAAATGGCAAGATTGAAACTCAAAGATTGCAAGATTCAAACTCAAAGATAGCAAGATTGAATCTCAAAGATTGCAAGATTGAAAATTAAAGATTGCAAGATTGAAACTCAAAGATCGCAAGATTAAAACTCAAAGAACGAACGATTGAAACTCAAGGATCACAAGATTGAAACTCAAAGATCGCAAGATTAAAACTCAAAGATCGCAAGATTGAAACTCAAAGATCGAAAGTTTAAAACTCAAAGATATCAAAATTGAAACTCAAAGATGGCAAGATTGAAACTCAAAGATCGCAAGACTGAAACTCAAAGATCGTAAGATTTAAAATCAAAGATTGCAAGATTGAAACTCAAAGATCGCAAGATTGAAACCAAAAGATCACAAGATAAAAACTCAAATATCGCAAGATTAAAACTCAAGGATCGCAAGATTGAAATTTAGAGATTGAAAGATTTAAACTCAAAGATCGCAAGATTGAAACTCAAAGATCGCAAGATTGAAACTCAAAGATAGCAAGATTGAACCACAAAGATCGAAAGTTTAAAATTTAAAGATCGCAAAATTGAAACTCAAAGATAGCAAGATTGAAACTTAAAGATCGCAAGACTGAAACTCAAAGATCGTAAGATTTAAAATCAAAGATTGCAAGATTAAACTCAAAGATCGCAAGATTTAAACTCAAAGATAGCAAGATTGAAACTCAAAGATCGCAAGTTTGAAACTCAAAGATCGCATGATTGAAACTCAAAAATCACAAGATTGAAAATCAAAGATCACAAGATTGAAATTCAAAGATCGCAAGATTGAAACTCAAAGATCGAATGATTGAAACTCAAAGATCGCAAGATTGAAACTCAAAGATCGCAAGATTGAAACTCAAAGATCGCAAGACTAAAACTCAAAGATGGCAAAATTGAAACTCAAAAATGGCAAGATTGAAATTCAAAGATTGCAAGATTTAAACTCAAAGATAGCAAGATTGAATCTCAAAGATTGCAAGATTGAAACTAAAAGATTGCAAGATTGAAACTTAAAGATAGCAAGATTGAAACTCAAAGATCGCAAGATTGAAACTCAAAGATAGCAAGTTTGAAATTTAAAGATCGCATAATTGAAACTCAAAAATCGCAAGATTGAAACTCAAAGATCACAAGATTGAAATTCAAAGATCGCAAGATTGAAACTCAAAGATCGAACGATTAAAACTCAAAGATCGCAAGATTGAAACTCAAAGATCGCAAGATTGAAACTCAAAGATCGCAAGATTGAAACTCAATGATCGCAAGATTGAAACTCAAAGATCGCAAGATTTAAACTAAAAAATAGCAAGATTGAAACTCAAAGATCTCAAGATTGAAACTAAAAGATCGCAAGATTGAAAATCAAAGATCGCAAGAATGAGACCCAAATATCGCAAGATTGAAACTCAAAAATCGAAGGATTGAAACTCAAAGAATGCAGGATTGAAACTCAAAGATCGCAAGATTGAAACTCAAAGAACGCAAGATTGAAACCAAAAGATCACAAGATTAAAACTCAAATATCGCAAGATTAAAACTCAAAGATCGCAAGATTGAAACTCAAAGATTGCAAAATTGAAACTCAAAGATCGCAAGATTGAAACTCAAAAATGGCAAGATTGAAACTCAAAGATTGCAAGATTCAAACTCAAAGATAGCAAGATTGAATCTCAGAGATTGCAAGATTGAAACTTAAAGATTGCAAGATTGAAACTCAAAGATCGCAAGATTAAAACTCAAAGATCGAACGATTGAAACTCAAAGATCGCAAGATTGAAACTCAAAGATCGAACGATTAAAACTCAAGGATCGCAAGATTGAAACTCAATGATCGCAGAGATTGAAACTCAAAAATGGCAAGATTGAAACTCAAAGATTGCAAGATTCAAACTCAAAGATAGCAAGATTGAATCTCAAAGATTGCAAGATTGAAAATTAAAGATTGCAAGATTGAAACTCAAAGATCGCAAGATTTAAACTCAAAGAACGAACGATTGAAACTCAAGGATCGCAAGATTGAAACTCAAAGATCGCAAGATTGAAACTCAAAGATTGCAAGATTGAAACTCAAAGATCGCAAGATTGAAACTCAAAGATCGCAAGATTGAAACTCAAAGATCGAAAGATTGAAACTCAAAGATCGCAAGATTGAAACTCAAAAATCGCAAGATTGAAACTCAAAGATCGCAAGATTGAAACTCAAAGATAGCAAGATTGAAACTCAAAGATTGCAAGATTGAAACTCAAAGATCGCAAGATTTAAACTTAAAGATCGCAAGATTGAAACTCAAAGATCACAAGATTGAAACTCAAAGATCGCAAGATTTAAACTCAAAGATCGCAAGATTGAAACTCAAAGATCACAAGATTGAAACTCAAAGATCGCAAGATTGAAACTCAATACCACTGTACGTGTATGGGCGGGCGGGTGGGTCAATACCACAGTACGTGTAAGGGTGGGTGGGTGGGACAAATCAACTGCACTTGTATGGGCGGGTGGGTGGGTCAATACCACTGTCCGTGTATAGGTGGGTGGGTGGGTCAATACCATTGTACGTGTATGGGTGGGTGGGTGGGTCAATACCACTGCACTTGTTTGGGCGGGCGGGTGGGTCAATACCACTGTACGTGTATGGGTGGGTGGGTGGGTTAATACCACTGCACTTGTATGGGTGGGTGGGTGGGTATTGAAGATTACCCACTTAAAGATCGCAAGATTGAAACTCAAAAATCACAAGATTGAAACTCAAAGATCGCATGATTGAAACTCAAAGATCGCAAGATTGAAACTCGAAGATCACAAGATTGAAATTCAAAGATAGCAAGTTTGAAACTAAAAGATCGCAAGAATAAAACTCAAAGATCGCAAGATTGAAACTCAAAGATAGCAAGATTGAAACTCAAAGATTGCAAGATTGAAATTCAAAGATCGCAAGATTTAAACTTAAAGATCGCAAGATTGAAACTCAAAGATCACAAGATTGAAACTCAAAGATCGCAAGATTGAAACTCAAAGATCGCAAGATTGAAACTCGAAGATCGCAAGATTGAAATTCAAAGATAGCAAGTTTGAAACTAAAAGATCGCAAGAATAAAACTCAAAGATCGCAAGATTGAAACTCAAAGATCGCAAGATTGAAACTCAAAGATCGCAAGATTGAAACTCAAAAATCGCAAGATTGAAACTTAAAGATAGCAAGATTGAAACTCAAAGATCGCAAGATTGAAACTTAAAGATCGCAAGATTGAAACTCAAAGATCGAAAGATTGAAACTCAAAGATCACAAGATTAAAACTCAAAGATCGCAAGATTGAAACTCAAAGATAGCAAGATTTAAACTCGAAGATTGCAAGATTGAAATTCAAAGATAGCAAGTTTGAAACTAAAAGATCGCAAGATTGAAACTCAAAGATCGCATGATTGAAACTCAAAGATCGCAAGATTTAAACTTATAGATGGCAAGATTGAAATTCAAAGATCGCTAGATTGAAACTCAAAGATCGCAAGAATAAAACTCAAAGATGGCAAGATTTAAACTCAATTCGCAAGATTAAAACTCAAAGATGGCAAGATTGAAACTCAAAGATCGCAAGATTGAAACTCAAAGATCGCAAGAATTAAACTCAAAGATCGCAAGATTGAAACTCAAAGATCGCAAGATTCAAACTCAAAGATCGCAAAATTGAAACTCAAAGATGGCAAGATTGAAACTCAAAGATCGCAAGACTGAAACTCAAAGATCGTAAGATTTAAAATCTAAGATTGCAAGATTGAAATTCAAAGATCGCAAGATTTAAACTCAAAGATAGCAAGATTGAAACTCAAAGATAGCAACTTTGAACCTCAAAGATCGCATGATTGAAACTCAAAAATCGCAAGATTGAAACTCAAAAATTGCAAGATTCAAACTCAAAGATAGCAAGATTGAATCTCAAAGATTGCAAGATTGAAACTTAAAGATTGCAAGATTGAAACTCAAAGATCGCAAGATTAAAACTCAAAGATCGAACGATTGAAACTCAAGGATCGCAAGATTGAAACTCAAAGATCGCAAGATTGAAACTCAAAAATCGCAAGATTGAAACTCAAAGATCGCAAGATTGAAACTCAAAGATCGCAAGATTGAAACTCAAAAATCGCAAGATTGAAACTCAAAGATCGCAAGATTGAAACTCAAAGATCGCAAGATTGAAACTCAAAGATCACAAGATTAAAACTCAAAGATCGTAAGATTGAAACTCAAAGATCACAAGATTGAAACTCAAAGATCGCAAGATTGAAACTCAAAGATCGCAAGATTGAAACTCGAAGATCGCAAGATTTAAACTCATAGATGGCAAGATTGAAATTCAAAGATCGCAAGATTAAAACTCAAAGATCGCAAGAATTAAACTCAAAGATGGCAAGATTTAAACTCAATTCGCAAGATTAAAACTCAAAAATGGCAAGTTTGAAACTCAAAGATCGCATGATTGAAACTCAAAAATCGCAAGATTGAAACTCAAAAATTGCAAGATTCAAACTCAAAGATAGCAAGATTGAATCTCAAAGATTGCAAGATTGAAACTTAAAGATTGCAAGATTGAAACTCAAAGATCGCAAGATTAAAACTCAAAGATCGAACGATTGAAACTCAAGGATCGCAAGATTGAAACTCAAAGATCGCAAGATTGAAACTCAAAAATCGCAAGATTGAAACTCAAAGATCGCAAGATTGAAACTCAAAGATCGCAAGATTGAAACTCAAAGATCGCATGATTGAAACTCAAAGATCGCAAGATTTAAACTCAAAGATAGCAAGATTGAAACTCAAAGAAAGCAAGTTTGAAACTCAAAGATCGCATGATTGAGACTCAAAAATCACAAGATTGAAACTCAAAGATCACAAGAGTGAAATTCAAAGATCGCAAGATGGAAACTCAACAATCGCAAGATTGAAACTCAAAGATCGCAAGATTGAAACTCAAAGATGGCAAAATTAAAACTCAAAAATGGCAAGATTAAAATTCAAAGATTGCAAGATTCAAACTCAAAGATAGCAAGATTGAATCTCAAAGATTGCAAGATTAAATTTAAAAGATTGCAAGATTGAAACTTAAAGATAGCAAGATTGAAACTCAAAGATCGCAAGATTGAAACTCAAAGATAGCAAGTTTGAAACTCAAAGATCGCATAATTGAAACTCAAAAATCGCAAGATTGAAACTCAAAGATCACAAGATTGAAATTCAAAGATCGCAAGATTGAAACTCAAAGATCGAACGATTGAAACTCAAAGATAGCAAGATTGAAACTCAAAGATCGCAAGATTGAAACTCAAAGATCGCAAGATTGAAACTCAAAGATCGCAAGATTGAAACTCAAAGATCGCAAGATTGAAACTCAAAAATCGCAAGATTGAAACTCAAAGATCGCAAGATTGAAACTTAAAGATAGCAAGATTGAAACTCAAAGATTGCAAGATTGAAACTCAAAGATCGCAAGATTTAAACTCAAAGATCGCAAGATTGAAACTCAAAGATCACAAGATTGAAACTCAAAGATCGCAAGATTGAAACTCAAAGATCGCAAGATTGAAACTCGAAGATCGCAAGATTGAAATTCAAAGATAGCAAGTTTGAAACTAAAAGATCGCAAGAATAAAACTCAAAGATCACAAGATTGAAACTCAAAGATCGCAAGATTGAAACTCAAAGATCGCAAGATTGAAACTCAAAGATCGCAAGATTGAAACTTAAAGATAGCAAGATTGAATCTCAAAGATCGCAAGATTGAAACTTAAAGATCGCAAGATTGAAACTCAAAAATCAAAAGATTGAAACTCAAAGATCACAAGATTAAAACTGAAAGATCGCAAGATTGAAACTCAAAGATCGCAAGATTGAAACTCAAAGATTGCAAGATTCAAACTCAAAGATAGCAAGATTGAATCTCAAAGATTGCAAGATTGAAACTTAAAGATTGCAAGATTGAAACTCAAAGATCGCAAGATTAAAACTCAAAGATCGCAAGATTGAAACTCAAAGATCGCAAGATTGAAACTCAAAGATCGAACGATTGAAACTCAAGGATCGCAAGATTGAAACTCAAAGATAGCAAGATTGAACCACAAAGATCGAAAGTTTAAAACTCAAAGATCGCAAAATTGAAACTCAAAGATAGCAAGATTGAAACTTAAAGATCGCAAGACTGAAACTCAAAGATCGTAAGATTTAAAATCAAAGATTGCAAGATTGAAACTCAAAGATCGCAAGATTTAAACTCAAAGATAGCAAGATTGAAACTCAAAGATAGCAAGTTTGAAACTCAAAGATCGCATGATTGAAACTCAAAAATCACAAGATTGAAACTCAAAGATCACAAGATTGAAATTCAAAGATCGCAAGATTGAAACTCAAAGATCGAACGATTGAAACTCAAAGATCGCAAGATTGAAACTCAAATATCGCAAGATTGAAACTCAAAGATCGCAAGACTAAAAGTCAAAGATGGCAAAATTGAAACTCAAAAATGGCAAGATTGAAATTCAAAGATTGCAAGATTTAAACTCAAAGATAGCAAGATTGAATCTCAAAGATTGCAAGATTGAAACTAAAAGATTGCAAGATTGAAACTTAAAGATAGCAAGATTGAAACTCAAAGATCGCAAGATTGAAACTCAAAGATAGCAAGTTTGAAACTCAAAGATCGCATAATTGAAACTCAAAAATCGCAAGATTGAAACTCAAAGATCACAAGATTGAAATTCAAAGATCGCAAGATTGAAACTCAAAGATCGAACGATTAAAACTCAAAGATCGCAAGATTGAAACTCAAAGATCGCAAGATTGAAACTCAAAGATCGCAAGATTGAAACTCAATGATCGCAAGATTGAAACTCAAAGATCGCAAGATTTAAACTAAAAAATAGCAAGATTGAAACTCAAAGATCTCAAGATTGAAACTAAAAGATCGCAAGATTGAAAATCAAAGATCGCAAGAATGAGACCCAAATATCGCAAGATTGAAACTCAAAAATCGAAGGATTGAAACTCAAAGAATGCAGGATTGAAACTCAAAGATCGCAAGATTGAAACTCAAAGAACGCAAGATTGAAACCAAAAGATTACAAGATTAAAACTCAAATATCGCAAGATTAAAACTCAAAGATCGCAAGATTGAAACTCAAAGATTGCAAAATTGAAACTCAAAGATCGCAAGATTGAAACTCAAAAATGGCAAGATTGAAACTCAAAGATTGCAAGATTCAAACTCAAAGATAGCAAGATTGAATCTCAGAGATTGCAAGATTGAAACTTAAAGATTGCAAGATTGAAACTCAAAGATCGCAAGATTAAAACTCAAAGATCGAAAGATTGAAACTCAAAGATCGCAAGATTGAAACTCAAAGATCGAACGATTAAAACTCAAGGATCGCAAGATTGAAACTCAATGATCGCAAGATTGAAACTCAAAAATGGCAAGATTGAAACTCAAAGATTGCAAGATTCAAACTCAAAGATAGCAAGATTGAATCTCAAAGATTGCAAGATTGAAAATTAAAGATTGCAAGATTGAAACTCAAAGATCGCAAGATTAAAACTCAAAGAACGAACGATTGAAACTCAAGGATCACAAGATTGAAACTCAAAGATCGCAAGATTGAAACTCAAAGATCGCAAGATTGAAACTCAAAGATCGCAAGATTGAAACTCAAAGATCGCAAGATTGAAACTCAAAGATCACAAGATTGAAACTCAAAGATCGCAAGATTGAAACTCAAAGATCGAAAGATTGAAACTCAAAGATCGCAAGATTGAAACTCAAAAATCGCAAGATTGAAACTCAAAGATCGCAAGATTGAAACTCAAAGATAGCAAGATTGAAACTCAAAGATTGCAAGATTGAAACTCAAAGATCGCAAGATTTAAACTTAAAGATCGCAAGATTGAAACTCAAAGATCACAAGATTGAAACTCAAAGATCGCAAGATTTAAACTCAAAGATCGCAAGATTGAAACTCAAAGATCACAAGATTGAAACTCAAAGATCGCAAGATTGAAACTCAATACCACTGTACGTGTATGGGCGGGCGGGTGGGTCAATACCACTGTACGTGTAAGGGTGGGTGGGTGGGACAAATCATTTGCACTTGTATGGGCGGATGGGTGGGTCAATACCACTGTACGTGTATGGGTGGGTGGGTGGGTCAATACCATTGTACGTGTATGGGTGGGTGGGTGGGTCAATACCACTGCACTTGTATGGGCGGGCGGGTGGGTCAATACCACTGTACGTGTATGGGTGGGTGGGTGGGTCAATACCACTGCACTTGTATGGGTGGGTGGGTTGTAATTGAAGATTACCCACTTAAAGATCGCAAGATTGAAACTCAAAGATCACAAGATTGAAACTCAAAGATCGCATGATTGAAACTCAAAGATCGCAAGATTGAAACTCGAAGATCACAAGATTGAAATTCAAAGATAGCAAGTTTGAAACTAAAAGATCGCAAGAATAAAACTCAAAGATCGCAAGATTGAAACTCAAAGATAGCAAGATTGAAACTCAAAGATTGCAAGATTGAAACTCAAAGATCGCAAGATTTAAACTTAAAGATCGCAAGATTGAAACTCAAAGATCACAAGATTGAAACTCAAAGATCGCAAGATTGAAACTCAAAGATCGCAAGATTGAAACTCAAAAATCGCAAGATTGAAACTTAAAGATAGCAAGATTGAAACTCAAAGATCGCAAGATTGAAACTTAAAGATCGCAAGATTGAAACTCAAAGATCGAAAGATTGAAACTCAAAGATCACAAGATTAAAACTCAAAGATCGCAAGATTGAAACTCAAAGATAGCAAGATTGAAACTCGAAAATTGCAAGATTGAAATTCAAAGATAGCAAGTTTGAAACTAAAAGATCGCAAGATTGAAACTCAAAGATCGCATGATTGAAACTCAAAGATCGCAAGAATTAAACTCAAAGATCGCAAGATTGAAACTCAAAGATCGCAAGATTCAAACTCAAAGATCGCAAAATTGAAACTCAAAGATGGCAAGATTGAAACTCAAAGATCGCAAGACTGAAACTCAAAGATCGTAAGATTTAAAATCTAAGATTGCAAGATTGAAATTCAAAGATCGCAAGATTTAAACTCAAAGATAGCAAGATTGAAACTCAAAGATAGCAAGTTTGAAACTCAAAGATCGCAAGATTGAAACTCAAAGATCGCAAGATTGAAACTCAAAGATCGCAAGATTGAAACTCAATGATCGCAAGATTGAAACTCAAAGATCGCAAGATTTAAACTAAAAAATAGCAAGATTGAAACTCAAAGATCTCAAGATTGAAACTAAAAGATCGCAAGATTGAAAATCAAAGATCGCAAGAATGAGACCCAAATATCGCAAGATTGAAACTCAAAAATCGAAGGATTGAAACTCAAAGAATGCAGGATTGAAACTCAAAGATCGCAAGATTGAAACTCAAAGAACGCAAGATTGAAACCAAAAGATCACAAGATTAAAACTCAAATATCGCAAGATTAAAACTCAAAGATCGCAAGATTGAAACTCAAAGATTGCAAAATTGAAACTCAAAGATCGCAAGATTGAAACTCAAAAATGGCAAGATTGAAACTCAAAGATTGCAAGATTCAAACTCAAAGATAGCAAGATTGAATCTCAGAGATTGCAAGATTGAAACTTAAAGATTGCAAGATTGAAACTCAAAGATCGCAAGATTAAAACTCAAAGATCGAAAGATTGAAACTCAAAGATCGCAAGATTGAAACTCAAAGATCGAACGATTAAAACTCAAGGATCGCAAGATTGAAACTCAATGATCGCAAGATTGAAACTCAAAAATGGCAAGATTGAAACTCAAAGATTGCAAGATTCAAACTCAAAGATAGCAAGATTGAATCTCAAAGATTGCAAGATTGAAAATTAAAGATTGCAAGATTGAAACTCAAAGATCGCAAGATTAAAACTCAAAGAACGAACGATTGAAACTCAAGGATCACAAGATTGAAACTCAAAGATCGCAAGATTGAAACTCAAAGATCGCAAGATTGAAACTCAAAGATCGCAAGATTGAAACTCAAAGATCGCAAGATTGAAACTCAAAGATCACAAGATTGAAACTCAAAGATCGCAAGATTGAAACTCAAAGATCGAAAGATTGAAACTCAAAGATCGCAAGATTGAAACTCAAAAATCGCAAGATTGAAACTCAAAGATCGCAAGATTGAAACTCAAAGATAGCAAGATTGAAACTCAAAGATTGCAAGATTGAAACTCAAAGATCGCAAGATTTAAACTTAAAGATCGCAAGATTGAAACTCAAAGATCACAAGATTGAAACTCAAAGATCGCAAGATTTAAACTCAAAGATCGCAAGATTGAAACTCAAAGATCACAAGATTGAAACTCAAAGATCGCAAGATTGAAACTCAATACCACTGTACGTGTATGGGCGGGCGGGTGGGTCAATACCACTGTACGTGTAAGGGTGGGTGGGTGGGACAAATCATTTGCACTTGTATGGGCGGATGGGTGGGTCAATACCACTGTACGTGTATGGGTGGGTGGGTGGGTCAATACCATTGTACGTGTATGGGTGGGTGGGTGGGTCAATACCACTGCACTTGTATGGGCGGGCGGGTGGGTCAATACCACTGTACGTGTATGGGTGGGTGGGTGGGTCAATACCACTGCACTTGTATGGGTGGGTGGGTGGGTATTGAAGATTACCCACTTAAAGATCGCAAGATTGAAACTCAAAGATCACAAGATTGAAACTCAAAGATCGCATGATTGAAACTCAAAGATCGCAAGATTGAAACTCGAAGATCACAAGATTGAAATTCAAAGATAGCAAGTTTGAAACTAAAAGATCGCAAGAATAAAACTCAAAGATCGCAAGATTGAAACTCAAAGATAGCAAGATTGAAACTCAAAGATTGCAAGATTGAAACTCAAAGATCGCAAGATTGAAACTTAAAGATCGCAAGATTGAAACTCAAAGATCACAAGATTGAAACTCAAAGATCGCAAGATTGAAACTCAAAGATCGCAAGATTGAAACTCGAAGATCGCAAGATTGAAATTCAAAGATAGCAAGTTTGAAACTAAAAGATCGCAAGAATAAAACTCAAAGATCGCAAGATTGAAACTCAAAGATCGCAAGATTGAAACTCAAAGATCGCAAGATTGAAACTTAAAAATCGCAAGATTGAAACTTAAAGATAGCAAGATTGAAACTCAAAGATCGCAAGATTGAAACTTAAAGATCGCAAGATTGAAACTCAAAGATCGAAAGATTGAAACTCAAAGATCACAAGATTAAAACTCAAAGATCGCAAGATTGAAACTCAAAGATAGCAAGATTGAAACTCGAAGACTGCAAGATTGAAATTCAAAGATAGCAAGTTTGAAACTAAAAGATCGCAAGATTGAAACTCAAAGATCGCATGATTGAAACTCAAAGATCGCAAGATTTAAATTTATATCTGGCAAGATTGAAATTCAAAGATCGCTAGATTGAAACTCAAAGATCGCAAAAATAAAACTCAAAGATGGCAAGATTTAAACTCAATTCGCAAGATTAAAACTCAAAGATGGCAAGATTGAAACTCAAAGATCACAAGATTGAAACTCAAAGATCGCAAGAATTAAACTCAAAGATCGCAAGATTGAAACTCAAAGATCGCAAGATTCAAACTCAAAGATCGCAAAATTGAAACTCAAAGATGGCAAGATTGAAACTCAAAGATCGCAAGACTGAAACTCAAAGATCGTAAGATTTAAAATCTAAGATTGCAAGATTGAAATTCAAAGATCGCAAGATTTAAACTCAAAGATAGCAAGATTGAAACTCAAAGATAGCAAGTTTGAAACTCAAAGATCGCATGATTGAAACTCAAAAATCGCAAGATTGAAACTCAAAAATTGCAAGATTCAAACTCAAAGATAGCAAGATTGAATCTCAAAGATTGCAAGATTGAAACTTAAAGATTGCAGGATTGAAACTCAAAGATCGCAAGATTAAAACTCAAAGATCGAACGATTGAAACTCAAGGATCGCAAGATTGAAACTCAAAGATCGCAAGATTGAAACTCAAAAATCGCAAGATTGAAACTCAAAGATCGCAAGATTGAAACTCACAGATCGCAAGATTGAAACTCAAAAATCGCAAGATTGAAACTCAAAGATCGCAAGATTGAAACTCAAAGATCGCAAGATTGAAACTCAAAGATCACAAGATTAAAACTCAAAGATCGTAAGATTGAAACTCAAAGATCACAAGATTGAAACTCAAAGATCGCAAGATTGAAACTCAAAGATCGCAAGATTGAAACTCAAAGATAGCAAGATTTAAACTCATAGATGGCAAGATTGAAATTCAAAGATCGCAAGATTAAAACTCAAAGATCGCAAGAATTAAACTCAAAGATGGCAAGATTTAAACTCAATTCGCAAGATTAAAACTCAAAAATGGCAAGATTGAAACTCAAAGATCGCAAGATTGAAACTCAAATATCGCGAGAATTAAACTCAAAGATCGCAAGATTGAAACTCAAAGATCGCATGATTGAAACTCAAAGATCGCAAGATTTAAACTCAAAGATAGCAAGATTGAAACTCAAAGATAGCAAGTTTGAAACTCAAAGATCGCATGATTGAGACTCAAAAATCACAAGATTGAAACTCAAAGATCACAAGAGTGAAATTCAAAGATCGCAAGATGGAAACTCAACAATCGCAAGATTGAAACTCAAAGATCGCAAGATTGAAACTCAAAGATGGCAAAATTAAAACTCAAAAATGGCAAGATTAAATTTAAAAGATTGCAAGATTGAAACTTAAAGATAGCAAGATTGAAACTCAAAGATCGCAAGATTGAAACTCAAAGATAGCAAGTTTGAAACTCAAAGATCGCATAATTGAAACTCAAAAATCGCAAGATTGAAACTCAAAGATCACAAGATTGAAATTGAAAGATCGCAAGATTGAAACTCAAAGATCGAACGATTGAAACTCAAAGATAGCAAGATTGAAACTCAAAGATCGCAAGATTGAAACTCAAAGATCGCAAGAATGAAACTCAAAGATCGCAAGATTGAAACTCAAAGATCGCAAGATTGAAACTCAAAAATCGCAAGATTGAAACTCAAAGATCGCAAGATTGAAACTTAAAGATAGCACGATTGAAACTCAAAGATTGCAAGATTGAAACTCAAAGATCGCAAGATTTAAACTCAAAGATCGCAAGATTGAAACTCAAAGATCACAAGATTGAAACTCAAAGATCGCAAGATTGAAACTCAAAGATCGCAAGATTGAAACTCGAAGATCGCAAGATTGAAATTCAAAGATAGCAAGTTTGAAACTAAAAGATCGCAAGAATAAAACTCAAAGATCACAAGATTGAAACTCAAAGATCGCAAGATTGAAACTCAAAGATCGCAAGATTGAAACTCAAAGATCGCAAGATTGAAACTTAAAGATAGCAAGATTGAATCTCAAAGATCGCAAGATTGAAACTTAAAGATCGCAAGATTGAAACTCAAAAATCAAAAGATTGAAACTCAAAGATCACAAGATTAAAACTGAAAGATCGCAAGATTGAAACTCAAAGATCGCAAGATTGAAACTCAAAGATTGCAAGATTCAAACTCAAAGATAGCAAGATTGAATCTCAAAGATTGCAAGATTGAAACTTAAAGATTGCAAGATTGAAACTCAAAGATCGCAAGATTAAAACTCAAAGATCGCAAGATTGAAACTCAAAGATCGCAAGATTGAAACTCAAAGATCGAACGATTGAAACTCAAGGATCGCAAGATTGAAACTCAAAGATCGCAAGATTGAAACTCAAAGATCGCAAGATTGAAACTCAAAGATCGCAAGATTGAAACTAAAAGATTGCAAGATTGAAACTCAGAGATCGCAAGATTGAAACTCAAAGATCGCAAGATTGAAACTCAAAGATCGCAAGATTGAAACTTAAAGATAACAAGATTGAAACTCAAAGATCGCAAGATTGAAACTCAAAGATCGCAAGATTGAAACCAAAAGAACACAAGATTAAAACTCAAATATCGCAAGATTGAAACTCAAAGATAGCAAGATTGAACCACAAAGATCGCAAGTTTAAAACTCAAAGATCGCAAAATTGAAACTCAAAGATGGCAAGATTGAAACTCAAAGATCGCAAGACTGAAACTCAAAGATCGTAAGATTTAAAATCAAAGATTGCAAGATTGAAACTCAAAGATCGCAAGATTTAAACTCAAAGATAGCAAGATTGAAACTCAAAGATAGCAAGTTTGAAACTCAAAGATCGCATGATTGAAACTCAAAAATCACAAGATTGAAACTCAAAGATCACAAGATTGAAATTCAAAGATCGCAAGATTGAAACTCAAAGATCGAACGATTGAAACTCAAAGATCGCAAGATTGAAACTCAAAGATCGCAAGATTGAAACTCAAAGATCGCAAGATTGAAACTCAAAGATGGAAAAATTGAAACTCAAAAATGGCAAGATTGAAATTCAAAGATTGCAAGATTCAAATTCAAAGAGAGCAAGATTGAATCTCAAAGATTGCAAGATTGAAACTAAAAGATTGCAAGATTGAAACTTAAAGATAGCAAGATTGAAACTCAAAGATCACAAGATTGAAACTCAAAGATAGCAAGTTTGAAACTCAAAAATGGCAAGATTGAAACTCAAAGATCGCAAGATTAAAACTCAAAGATCGAACGATTGAAACTCAAGGATCGCAAGATTGAAATTCAAAGATCGCAAGATTGAAACTCAAAAATCGCAAGATTGAAACTCAAAGATCGCAAGATTGAAACTTAAAGATCGCAAGATTGAAACTCAAAAATCGCAAGATTGAAACTCAAAGATCGCAAGATTGAAACTCAAAGATCGCAAGATTGAAACTCAAAGATCACAAGATTAAAACTCAAAGATCGTAAGATTGAAACTCAAAGATCACAAGATTGAAACTCAAAGATCGCAAGATTGTAACTCAAAGATCGCAAGATTGAAACTCGAAGATCGCAAGATTTAAACTCATAGATGGCAAGATTGAAATCCAAAGATCGCAAGATTAAAACTCAAAGATCGCAAGAATTAAACTCAAAGATGGCAAGATTTAAACTCAATTCGCAAGATTAAAACTCAAAAATGGCAAGATTGAAACTCAAAGATCGCAAGATTGAAACTCAAAAATCGCAAGAATTAAACTCAAAGATCGCAAGATTGAAACTCAAAGATAGCAAGATTGAAACTCAAAGATAGCAAGTTTGAAACTCAAAGATCGCATGATTGAGACTCAAAAATCACAAGATTGAAACTCAAAGATCACAAGATTGAAATTCAAAGATCGCAAGATTGAAACTCAAAGATCGAACGATTGAAACTCAAAGATCGCAAGATGGAAACTCAACAATCGCAAGATTGAAACTCAAAGATCGCAAGATTGAAACTCATAGATGGCAAAATTAAAACTCAAAAATGGCAAGATTAAAATTCAAAGATTGCAAGATTCAAACTCAAAGATAGCAAGATTGAATCTCAAAGATTGCAAGATTGAATTTAAAAGATTGCAAGATTGAAACTTAAAGATCGCAAGATTGAAACTCAAAGATCACAAGATTAAAACTCAAAGATCGTAAGATTGAAACTCAAAGATCACAAGATTGAAACTCAAAGATCGCAAGATTGAAACTCAAAGATCGCAAGATTGAAACTCGAAGATCGCAAGATTTAAACTCATAGATGGCAAGATTGAAATTCAAAGATCGCAAGATTAAAACTCAAAGATCGCAAGAATTAAACTCAAAGATGGCAAGATTTAAACTCAATTCGATAGATTAAAACTCAAAAATGGCAAGATTGAAACTCAAAGATCGCAAGATTGAAACTCAAAGATCGCAAGAATTAAACTCAAAGATCGCAAGATTGAAACTCAAATATCGCATGATTGAAACTCAAAGATCGCAAGATTTAAACTCAAAGATAGCAAGATTGAAACTCAAAGATAGCAAGTTTGAAACTCAAAGATCGCATGATTGAGACTTAAAAATCACAAGATTGAAACTCAAAGATCACAAGAGTGAAATTCAAAGATCGCAAGATGGAAACTTAACAATCGCAAGATTGAAACTCAAAGATCGCAAGATTGAAACTCAAAGATGGCAAAATTAAAACTCAAAAATGGCAAGATTAAAATTCAAAGATTGCAAGATTCAAACTCAAAGATAGCAAGATTGAATCTCAAAGATTGCAAGATTAAATTTAAAAGATTGCAAGATTGAAACTTAAAGATAGCAAGATTGAAACTCAAAGATCGCAAGATTGAAACTCAAAGATAGCAAGTTTGAAACTCAAAGATCGCATAATTGAAACTCAAAAATCGCAAGATTGAAACTCAAAGATCACAAGATAGAAATTCAAAGATCGCAAGATTGAAACTCAAAGATCACAAGATTGAAACTCAAAGATAGCAAGATTGAAACTCAAAGATCGCAAGATTGAAACTCAAAGATCGCAAGAATGAAACTCAAAGATCGCAAGATTGAAACTCAAAGATCGCAAGATTGAAACTCAAAAATCGCAAGATTGAAACTCAAAGATCGCAAGATTGAAACTTAAAGATAGCAAGATTGAAACTCAAAGATCGCAAGATTGAAACTCAAATATCGCAAGATTTAAACTCAAAGATCGCAAGATTGAAACTCAAAGATCACAAGATTGAAACTCAAAGATCGCAAGATTGAAACTCAAAGATCGCAAGATTGAAACTAGAAGATCGCAAGATTAAAACTCAAAGATAGCAAGATTGAAACTCAAAGATCGCAAGATTGAAACTCAAAGATCGCAAGATTGAAACTCAAAGATCGCAAGATTGAAACTCAAAGATCGCAAGATTGAAACTCAAAGATCGCAAGATTGAAACTCAAAGATCGCAAGATTAAAACTCAAAGATCGCAAGATTGAAACTCAAAGATCGCAAGATTGAAACTCAAAGATCACAAGATTAAAACTCAAAGATCGCAAGATTGAAACTCAAAGATCACAAGATTGAAACTCAAAGATCGCAAGATTGAAACTCAAAGATCGCAAGATTGAAACTCGAAGATCGCAAGATTTAAACTCATAGATGGAAAGATTGAAATTGAAAGATCGCAAGATTGAAACACAAAGATCGCAAGAATTAAACTCAAAGATGGCAAGATTTAAACTCAATTCGATAGATTAAAACTCAAAAATGGCAAGATTGAAACTCAAAGATCGCAAGATTGAAACTCAAAGATCGCAAGAATTAAACTCAAAGATCGCAAGATTGAAACTCAAATATCGCATGATTGAAACTCAAAGATCGCAAGATTGAAACTCAAAAATGGCAAGATTGAAACTCAAAGATTGCAAGATTCAAACTCAAAGATAGCAAGATTGAATCCCAGAGATTGCAAGATTGAAACTTAAAGATTGCAAGATTGAAACTCAAAGATCGCAAGATTAAAACTCAAAGATCGAACGATTGAAACTCAAAGATCGCAAGATTGAAACTCAAAGATCGAACGATTAAAACTCAAGGATCGCAAGATTGAAACTCAATGATCGCAAGATTGAAACTCAAAAATGGCAAGATTGAAACTCAAAGATTGCAAGATTCAAACTCAAAGATAGCAAGATTGAATCTCAAAGATTGCAAGATTGAAAATTAAAGATTGCAAGATTGAAACTCAAATATCGCAAGATTAAAACTCAAAGAACGAACGATTGAAACTCAAGGATCACAAGATTGAAACTCAAAGATCGCAAGATTGAAACTCAAAGATCGCAAGATTGAAACTGAAAGATCGCAAGATTGAAACTCAAAGATCGCAAGATTGAAACTCAAAGATCGCAAGATTGAAACTCAAAGATCGCAAGATTGAAACTCAAAGATCGAAAGATTGAAACTCAAAGATCGCAAGATTGAAACTCAAAAATCGCAAGATTGAAACTCAAAGATCGCAAGATTGAAACTCAAAGATAGCAAGATTGAAACTCAAAGATTGCAAGATTGAAACTCAAAGATCGCAAGATTTAAACTTAAAGATCGCAAGATTGAAACTCAAAGATCACAAGATTGAAACTCAAAGATCGCAAGATTTAAACTCAAAGATCGCAAGATTGAAACTCAAAGATCACAAGATTGAAACTCAAAGATCGCAAGATTGAAACTCAATACCACTGTACGTGTATGGGCGGGCGGGTGGGTCAATACCACTGTACGTGTAAGGGTGGGTGGGTGGGACAAATCAACTGCACTTGTATGGGCGGGTGGGTGGGTCAATACCACTGTACGTGTATGGGTGGGTGGGTGGGTCAATACCATTGTACGTGTATGGGTGGGTGGGTGGGTCAATACCACTGCACTTGTATGGGCGGGCGGGTGGGTCAATACCACTGTACGTGTATGGGTGGGTGGGTGGGTCAATACCACTGCACTTGTATGGGTGGGTGGGTGGGTATTGAAGATTACCCACTTAAAGATCGCAAGATTGAAACTCAAAGATCACAAGATTGAAACTCAAAGATCGCATGATTGAAACTCAAAGATCGCAAGATTGAAACTCGAAGATCACAAGATTGAAATTCAAAGATAGCAAGTTTGAAACTAAAAGATCGCAAGAATAAAACTCAAAGATCGCAAGATTGAAACTCAAAGATAGCAAGATTGAAACTCAAAGATTGCAAGATTGAAACTCAAAGATCGCAAGATTTAAACTCAAAGATCGCAAGATTGAAACTCAAAGATCACAAGATTGAAACTCAAAGATCGCAAGATTGAAACTCAAAGATCGCAAGATTGAAACTCGAAGATCGCAAGATTGAAATTCAAAGATAGCAAGTTTGAAACTAAAAGATCGCAAGAATAAAACTCAAAGATCGCAAGATTGAAACTCAAAGATCGCAAGATTGAAACTCAAAGATCGCAAGATTGAAACTCAAAAATCGCAAGATTGAAACTTAAAGATAGCAAGATTGAAACTCAAAGATCGCAAGATTGAAACTTAAAGATCGCAAGATTGAAACTCAAAGATCGAAAGATTGAAACTCAAAGATAGCAAGATTGAAACTCGAAGATTGCAAGATTGAAATTCAAAGATAGCAAGTCTGAAACTAAAAGATCGCAAGATTGAAACTCAAAGATCGCATGATTGAAACTCAAAGATCGCAAGATTTAAATTTATATCTGGCAAGATTGAAATTCAAAGATCGCTAGATTGAAACTCAAAGATCGCAAAAATAAAACTCAAAGATGGCAAGATTTAAACTCAATTCGCAAGATTAAAACTCAAAGATGGTAAGATTGAAACTCAAAGATCACAAGATTGAAACTCAAAGATCGCAAGAATTAAACTCAAAGATCGCAAGATTGAAACTCAAAGATCGCAAGATTGAAACTCAAAGATCGCAAAATTGAAACTCAAAGATGGCAAGATTGAAACTCAAAGATCGCAAGACTGAAACTCAAAGATCGTAAGATTTAAAATCTAAGATTGCAAGATTGAAATTCAAAGATCGCAAGATTTAAACTCAAAGATAGCAAGATTGAAACTCAAAGATAGCAAGATTGAAACTCAAAGATCGCATGATTGAAACTCAAAAATCGCAAGATTGAAACTCAAAAATTGCAAGATTCAATCTCAAAGATAGCAAGATTGAATCTCAAAGATTGCAAGATTGAAACTTAAAGATTGCAAGATTGAAACTCAAAGATCGCAAGATTAAAACTCAAAGATCGAACGATTGAAACTCAAGGATCGCAAGATTGAAACTCAAAGATCGCAAGATTGAAACTCAAAAATCGCAAGATTGAAACTCAAAGATCGCAAGATTGAAACTCAAAGATCGCAAGATTGAAACTCAAAAATCGCAAGATTGAAACTCAAAGATCGCAAGATTGAAACTCAAAGATCGCAAGATTGAAACTCAAAGATCACAAGAATAAACTCAAAGATCGTAAGATTGCAACTCAAAGATCACAAGATTGAAACTCAAAGATCGCAAGATTGAAACTCAAAGATCGCAAGATTGAAACTCGAAGATCGCAAGATTTAAACTCATAGATGGCAAGATTGAAATTCAAAGATCGCAAGATTAAAACTCAAAGATCGCAAGAATTAAACTAAAAGATGGCAAGATTTAAACTCAATTCGCAAGATTAAAACTCAAAAATGGCAAGATTGAAACTCAAAGATCGCAAGATTGAAACTCAAAGATCGCGAGAATTAAACTCAAAGATCGCAAGATTGAAACTCAAAGATCGCATGATTGAAACTCAAAGATCGCAAGATTTAAACTCAAAGATAGCAAGATTGAAACTCAAAGATAGCAAGTTTGAAACTCAAAGATCGCATGATTGAGACTCAAAAATCACAAGATTGAAACTCAAAGATCACAAGAGTGAAATTCAAAGATCGCAAGATAGAAACTCAACAATCGCAAGATTGAAACTCAAAGATCGCAAGATTGAAACTCAAAGATGGCAAAATTAAAACTCAAAAATGGCAAGATTAAAATTCAAAGATTGCAAGATTCAAACTCAAAGATAGCAAGATTGAATCTCAAAGATTGCAAGATTAAATTTAAAAGATTGCAAGATTGAAACTTAAAGATAGCAAGATTGAAACTCAAAGATCGCAAGATTGAAACTCAAAGATAGCAAGTTTGAAACTCAAAGATCGCATAATTGAAACTCAAAAATCGCAAGATTGAAACTCAAAGATCACAAGATTGAAATTCAAAGATCACAAGATTGAAACTCAAAGATCGAACGATTGAAACTCAAAGATAGCAAGATTGAAACTCAAAGATCGCAAGATTGAAACTCAAAGATCGCAAGAATGAAACTCAAAGATCGCAAGATTGAAACTCAAAGATCGCAAGATTGAAACTCAAAGATCACAAGATTGAAACTCAAAGATCGCAAGATTGAAACTCAAAGATCGCAAGATTGAAACTCGAAGATCGCAAGATTGAAATTCAAAGATAGCAAGTTTGAAACTAAAAGATCGCAAGAATAAAACTCAAAGATCACAAGATTGAAACTCAAAGATCGCAAGATTGAAACTCAAAGATCGCAAGATTGAAACTCAAAGATCGCAAGATTGAAACTTAAAGATAGCAAGATTGAATCTCAAAGATCGCAAGATTGAAGCTTAAAGATCGCAAGATTGAAACTCAAAAATCAAAAGATTGAAACTCAAAGATCACAAGATTAAAACTGAAAGATCGCAAGATTGAAACTCAAAGATCGCAAGATTGAAACTCAAAGATTGCAAGATTCAAACTCAAAGATAGCAAGATTGAATCTCAAAGATTGCAAGATTGAAACTTAAAGATTGCATGATTGAAACTCAAAGATCGCAAGATTAAAACTCAAAGATCGCAAGATTGAAACTCAAAGATCGCAAGATTGAAACTCAAAGATCGCAAGATTGAAACTCAAGGATCGCAAGATTGAAACTCAAAGATAGCAAGATTGAACCACAAAGATCGAAAGTTTAAAACTCAAAGATCGCAAAATTGAAACTCAAAGATCGCAAGATTGAAACTTAAAGATCGCAAGACTGAAACTCAAAGATCGTAAGATTTAAAATCAAAGATTGCAAGATTGAAACTCAAAGATCGCAAGATTTAAACTCAAAGATAGCAAGATTGAAACTCAAAGATAGCAAGTTTGAAACTCAAAGATCGCAAGATTGAAACTCAAAAATCACAAGATTGAAACTCAAAGATCACAAGATTGAAATTCAAAGATCGCAAGATTGAAACTCAAAGATCGAACGATTGAAACTCAAAGATCGCAAGATTGAAACTCAAATATCGCAAGATTGAAACTCAAAGATCGCAAGACTAAAACTCAAAGATGGCAAAATTAAAACTCAAAAATGGCAAGATTGAAATTCAAAGATTGCAAGATTTAAACTCAAAGATAGCAAGATTGAATCTCAAAGATTGCAAGATTGAAACTAAAAGATTGCAAGATTGAAACTTAAAGATAGCAAGATG
>JAQJVL010006776.1:0-27227 GCA_035578905.1 Stictocephala bisonia | reverse complement strand
TAATTTTGATGATTTCTTGAATTTTCTTGCTGTCTAATTTATTTTGTTAAATTTTCTTCAAGAATGGTTAAACTTTCTTCTACAGGGATGTTTGTGTATAAATCTTTAATGTCAAATGAAATTAGGATATAATTATCAGGGCAATTCATATTTTTAATTTTGTCGATTAAGTCTGTTGTGTTTTTAAGGGTGCAGTTATTTTCAAGTGCTATTTCATTTTTTATTATATTGTTGAGGGTTTTTGCAAGTTTGTGAGCAGGAGAGTTCATTGCATTGACAATTGGTCTGATTGGTTCTTGGTCTTTGTGGATTTTGGGTTGACCGTAAATTTTGGGAGCGTTTGGTTTTATTGTTCTACAAAATAATTTTTGGTCGGGAGTTCAAATGTAAGATTTGTTGATAGCAGATTTTATTTTGCTGTGGTATGTTTCTGTAGGATCTTTATGTAATTCTTTTATATTGTTGTTGGTGATGAAATCTATAATTTTCATATGGTGTTCGTCTTTATTAACAATTACTATTGTATTACCTTTATCTGCTTTGACGGCTGTTGCGTTATCTTCTTTTAACTTTTCTGATATATTGAGTATAGTTCTTTTCTCGTGGTTATATGTATTGTATGTTGGTTTATTAGTATATTTGATGATTTTTTCATGTGCAAGAATTCTTGTATTGTTTTGAATTTCTAAAGGAAGACTTTCAATTGAACTTTCAGTTTCAATTAGCAGTTTTGCATTGTTGTTATCTTGAATACAATAATTGAAACACACAGTTAATATGTGTCTTTTATGCGCATCAATATGCAGAGGGCCTCGTGGATCGTGACATACAACAACGTGGCAAATGATAGGGCCGTTATTTGTCTTTTGTGGAATGGATCTGTGTGCAGTAAGCTTCAGAATGAGTTTGTTTTTGTAACAGGTCACTATTTATTACTATTCCTGACCTTGATAATTGAATATGAATTCCTGACTACGGAAATCTTGAAGCAAATGACAATTTGAAGGAATATTATTAATACATTTGAATTTTTAGGGATTAAGATGGGGAATACACCTGTTAGTTTGCTTAGGTCTAACTCATTCATGAACAACGACAACAATCATCTAGCAAGACAAGAATTCAGCATGTTTATTGTTTAAAGCGATCATTAAATATGCAAAGCTGACAAGGAACAAGTGTTTAAAGGAAACGGAGAAGAGGACTGTGTTAAAGTAAAATACAATGACAATGGAGTCTGTTTGTTAATTGTCATGGCCAGTGAAAGATAGATGACCGGAGACAAAAGGCAGGGAAATGGCGCAACGTCATTGTCTCGTGGGAACTACTGTGCCGCTATCATCTACTAGTAGTACACCTGCGACCTCACCTGCAAGGACGCGTTCTCGGACCTACTTTTGACCAAATTATGTCTGTCTTTATAGCTCAATAAAGTAACTGAATTACCGTATTGTCAGTCAACACACACTTACGACTGGGTTTCAAAAAACACAGTAGGACAAGTTATTTTAATATCAGGTATCAAAGGTGGTCTTTCTAAAGTTATTCTTCGTTTGGAAGAATTTCTAATATGGTTCTTACAGAGAAAATATAAGAAATGTATTTAGTCTTGGTAATAAAACATTATATTGGACTAATAGTAAGAAACGAAACTCACACATTCTTAAGCGGAACCAAGAAGCAAATCAACTATCTCGTAATGTATGTAGAGATTTTTAAAACATGAAACGTTACATATTTACTTTTAGAACAATAGAAATGAAAGGTACATTTTAGGTATCAATACAAACAAAATAATCTTCCACTCGTTGGTTTAGGATAAAGCAATCGCCAGGTCTACATAGCTGAGTTGGCCATCCTAGTTTAGTAGATCACTATAATGACATGCCCTCTCGCTTTATTAATTAATCACAAATTTAGTACAACCAGACACAATGTTTGAAACCTTCACTGTTTCCTTACATAAGCTAAGGACATATGTCTTGAATCATCAATCCGGCATTACATGTCACGTTGTCTCCTAAACACTTGAAGATGAGCTGATGAGATTTTTGCTGAGTTAGATAAGCAATTATATTAATTTCCAGGATGCTGATTAGGTGACAAAATGTATAATTTAAGATATAGTAGCATTAAAAATTTACCTGTTGTATAAGAAGTATGAAGAAAGTTGGTACTATTTTCAACCACATATACTTAGTTTATTTGGACTCGTATTGCAGTAAAATTGGCCAGTAAAAAAAAGATCACGGTGATTTCATTGCTTACCTTGATCTGTGCCCCATGTCAGAAGGCCTACCACACACACTTCGGACATACACGACTATTGACTAGTTCTGAAGCTTACTGCACACAGATCCATTCCATAAAAGGCAAATAGCTTCCTATAATTTTCCTACATTTTAGTATGTCCAAGAGGCTTTCTGCATATTGATGCGCATGAAAAACACAGATTATCTCATTTCTTTACGTATTTAAGCCTATCTCATTTCCTATCAAATGAAAGTCTGGGGAAAATGAGGGACAAGGATTTTGCAGATAAATTCCGAGATAAAATTATGCAGCTTGAAAAAGCGTGAATCGAGCGTGTTATTTTTGTATTCGGAATTCGTGACTAGCGTATAGAAGACCCAAGAATGGAGCGTGGCCATCGTCGCGTTAGCCCTCGGTAGGTCCACACCCTCCCTTTAATCTGGATTGATGCAGGGGCTGACAAATCTGTTCAGTATTTACAACTGCGCGGCTGTGGACCGTGACCGCTCGTCGTCTGTCTCCGCCAGATGCCTTTGTGAACGGACTAGCTCTTGTGCGACTAGCTCATAATGGACCAGATCTCGCCTCATAGATATACGACAAATAAATATCCACGTTTCCAAGCAACACGCCGATGTGTTAGGCGGAGTACTATGGACTCTTGAAGTAGTTCGGTACCTTTACACGTTCATTTAACTGATAAAGGAGGCTATTATCTCAAATCTTAGAAAACTGTGACAATACTCGCATTTTTTGTCATTGATCGACCATGGGAGTATATCATTGTAACAAAAGAACCAAAACATCATTGAAAGAAAACACTTATGGTTAAAAGATCGAAGTATTATGACTAATTAATCTTAAACATGCGGCATTTCGTCTTATTGTTTCTATGGAGGTTTATAATGTAATTAGACCTCATATTTTGAAGTTTTGCATGCAAAATGCTTTTGAACTGACAGTTCAACGTAACATTCTTATATTCTTACTTATGAGACGCCGACACAACGTTGTGCGTATTTTAAAGCGAATATGATAATGAGATATGAGTGTAGGATGAGTGTGGATTAGTGTAGTCTGGTTACTAACAGAGTTCAAATGTTCATCAAAAAGGGTAATTTATTAATAGCCCAACTAAGGGACCTGCATCTTTATGCGAAATCTGAACCACGTAGTGTTGGTCTGATTTTCAGTTAACGAATAAGTCTGACACTCAGTTCTTTCCCCTACACAACATCTGAACCTTGACGACCATCCAACATGGACAACCCAGACTTCTCTGGTAGTGTCCACGTCGATGGCAACCGTTGAGCGGATGCCGTGTCCATTAAGAGGACCGAACATGGAACCTATCGCGTACAATCGCACAAAC
The DNA here is from genome assembly GCA_035578905.1 of Stictocephala bisonia. Taxonomy (NCBI): domain Eukaryota; kingdom Metazoa; phylum Arthropoda; class Insecta; order Hemiptera; family Membracidae; genus Stictocephala; species Stictocephala bisonia. Next base: position 23,602 of record JAQJVL010006776.1, on the reverse strand, counting down.
ACTTTGTCCCTAAGTAGCTGGGTTACAGCACTGCGTCACCAGTGCCGACTGTGAGTATTGTCCATTTCCATTTTACGTAAACCGTCAGATTCGTTATTAATTAGTTCATGCAGTTTTACATAGTCAATTGATGTAGTGTAGGGATTTCTAAATTTGTTTCCTCTTCCAGATTGGAGTTATCATTTCCAAAAAATCAAGGGAGTCTTTTAAGAATCTCTAGAAATAAATGAATTAAGAAAGGAAATCTCTAATTTTATCGTCAACATACGTTGTAACAGTACTTCTGCGATATTAGAAATTAAATTAGTTTTTCAATGTAATCATTATCCGGTGTAAAAGTTGTCAACGTCTCGAACCGATGAGGTAAGTCTCATTGCACGTGTTTCACGTAATATCTTCGACCGCGTTCAGTCCACAAGATATCAGGCAGAATTAGTTAAACTTTGTTAACTCAACAAATACATCAAATACTCGGTTTTAGATCACAGTGTGCAAGGTCTGCTGTTGTAGAACCACTAGTAATTAAAAACTGTTCAACCACGTTCATACACTTTTAAATTCCTAAATATCGCAACTGAATTCCATCTTGTGTCATATTGAATTCCAACAATTAGCGTATATATTTTGTTTTTGTAGATTATCAAGAATATAATTTTGTGGTAAGAAAGAATCAGTTCCCAAGAAACAAAACACAAAAATGTACTCTAATATACATATGTTACTTGAATGACATAATTACCTACTAATGTTTAAATGTTTTATTAGTAATAATTTTATTATTATTAATGACATATTATTGGTACCAGACCATATAATATGTTATTTCTTGTAACGCTAAGAAAATCATTTGTTATTTTGCTAAAAAGGTGTGTTGAAATATATTATCTTCGTCTTCAATATATTATCAGATTGATTTAATTAAAACCTTGTAAGTTTTATTGATTGATATAATTTTAAAATCCAGATGATAGATAATCCCATAATACTTTAAGGCAATGTTGTATTATTTTTTTATACCTGTGAAAAACTAAATGAAGTATTTGAATACATACTCAGACGGAGAAGGAAGTCCCAACTTAAATGTTAATGACTCTCAATACGGTTTCTTTAGGCCTCTTAGTATTACGATCCTAATGTTACCAAATCAATTAAAGTTTATATATATATATATATATATATATATATATATATATAATATGTAAGTTAAATTCAGTTAAATGAGTGTGGTTGGATAAATTGATTTTGTAGCTAAATGCATTTGAGAGCCTTTTAAAATACAGATTTACCGGTAACACATGGTGGCTTTGTACATGTTTTTTAATACACTTCACTCGCCAGTTCACATGGGCCTATTTTATTCAACGAGTGAAGTACCGACCGTTGGCTCAGTGGGGAGTCGAACCTTGGACCTTGCCCTCCGCAGTCCGAAGCCTTACCCTGTACCTAGATATGACATTACATTATCAAGCTAATGATGGTAATTAGTCAGCCTCAACAGCAATTATTAAAATGTTTTCTGGGTGTTCTGTGTCCATTGGTTCCAGAGTCAATAAACTAAGACTATTTCCAGTTTTATATTTTAATTTGGATAAAGGAAAATTACTTTTAGACGGGAATCAAACAAGGGATTGTTATAAAAATGATATCTACTGGAAACTACTCAGCTACTTGCATCGGCATTTTTTGTCCTGTGTTAATAATGATAATTTATTTCATTACTCGTCATTTTATTACTGTTATAATTATTTACTATACTGGCTTCCATTTTATTTATTATATCATAGGCGATATCGAAAAACCCATTTAACTTCCTTCAGCCATCAATATTTTTTTGAACGGTGAACAATGATCATTGACCTGAAGACGATGGGGAAATGACGGTGAGGGAGGGGAATGGAGAAGTCAGAGGATCATCCCGTGGGACAAGTGACTCGGAAAATGGAAACTGTGGTCGAGCAGAGAAAGGTAATTGGATCCCGCATCAACAATGAGGGGGCGGAAATGAGAATGCGGGAAAACTTGTGGCTGGTGCTGAACTTTCAGATATGACAGCCCCAAACTGATAGGATTGTAGAGTGTCGGTTCATAAGACCCACAAAGTGTGGATGGATTTATACCATCGGTCCTGCAGGAAAGGAAAATGTCATTGACAACCACGTTATGAAATGATTTGGAAAATTATATGGTTGCTGAAGTGGATGTAGTAATAGGGTCCTGCTCCTGCATTGACAATAAAGAACCTGCAATGACATGAGGGTCCTGTATCGACAATGAGGAACGCGCATCGACATGAGGATCCTGCATCGACATGAGTATTCTGCATCGACATAAGGATTCTGCATCGACATGAGGATCCTGCATCAACATGAGGGCCTGCATTGACATGAGGATCCTGCATCGACATGAGGATCCTGCATCGACATGAGTATTCTGCATCGACATAAGGATTCTGCATCGACATGAGGATCCTGCATCAACATGAGGGTCCTGTATCGACAATGAGAAACGCGCATCGAAATGAGGATCCTGCATCGACAAAATGGCCCAGCACCGACATGAAGGTACTGCATGGACATGAGGATCCTGCATCGACATGAGGATCTTGCATCGACATGAGGATTTTGCATCGACATGAAGATCCCGCATCGACATGAGGGTCCTGTATCGACAATGAGGAACGCGCATCGAAATGAGTATTCTGCATCGACAAAATGGTCCAGCACCGACATGAAGGTACTGCATGGACATGATGGTCCTACATCGACATGAGGGTCCTGTACCGACAATGAGGAACGCGCATCGACATGAGGATCCTGCATCGACATGAATATCCCGCATCGACATGAGGATCTTGCATCGAGATGAGGATACTGCATCGACATGAATATCCCGCATCGACATGAGGGTCCTGTATCGACAATGAGGAACGCGCATCGAAATGAGGATCCTGCATCGACAAAATGGCCCAGCACCGACATGAATTTACTGCATGGACATGAGGATCCTGCATCGACATGAGTATCTTGCATCGATATGAGGATACTGCATCGACATGAAGATTCCGCATCGACATGAGGGTCCTGTATCGACAATGAGGAACGCGCATCGAAATGAGGATCCTGCATCGACAAAATGGCCCAGCACCGTCATGAAGGTACTGCATGGACATGAGGATCCTGCATCGACATGAGGATCTTGCATCGAGATGAGGATACTGCATCGACATGAATATCCCGCATCGACATGAGGGTCCTGTATCGACAATGAGGAACGCGCATCGAAATGAGGATCCTTCATCGACAAAATGGTCCAGCACCGACATGAAGGTACTGCATGGACATGAGGGTCCTACATCGACATGAGGGTCCTGTACCGACATGAAGGTACTTCAAGGAATGAGGATCCTGCATCGACAAATGGCCCAGCACCGACATGAAGGTACTGCATCGACATGAGGGTCCAGCATCTTGTAAGAACATTGGGAAATATTTAATGGGAGGGGAGAAGTTGTAGTGTAAATGTACATAAATGTTGTCTTCCTCTGACGATTGCGTTAGAATTTACTGTTAAAATTGTCTATGGAAAAATATCTATTCCTATTTATTACTTTCATCGTAACTATAACAAATATTGTAACGCTATTCCTACAATTCCTAATTATTTATTCCTAATATAAGTACTAATTAATTATTAGGAATGGATTTTCTAAAGGTTGACATGCACTTTGTTAGTCTTTTAACCCAAAGTAGGTCACAATCTAGGAAATCTGTAAAACATATTCTTAAACTTACCAATATTTAAATTTATTTTGTTTTGTATACTTCTTAAACAAATAATTTAATAAAAATGAACAACACTTAAATACCATTAAAATATATAGAAAATACATTTTTATAAAAAAAACTAATTTTTAATACTTTTAAAAGTTTTGTCTAAAATGTGTGATCACTTTTAGTAGTTATTTGTTCGATATAAATATACTGTAGGCATCAATAGCTAACGTAAAATAACTCCTCCTCTGGGTTTACACATTACAGTACTTGTATTAGAGATTAGAACAAAACGCTTGTACTTATTTAACATACCCATACTTTGGAGTTGAAATGAAGAAGTCCCTTTGTGTTCTTAGAGAAGTTGATGAAATCAATTATTACTCTTAGTCAGTTTTTTTATATACTTACAAAAACACGAATGTCATTATATTAGGCATTCCTTTAAGGTTCGATTTTCCTGAGTTCAATGACCCCATTTCCAGGGCTAACATGGATCTTTTGGAACTATGTAAACATTTTGGTTTTGCTACAATTGTACCTCTTCAAACTAATTTAAGACGGGTTTTCAATCATGGTGGTTTACACTTTAATCATTGGGGCAAAACATGGTTTTGAAACTTATAGAAGATGTTGTTCACCAAGGTGGCCAACTAAATAAGCTGTCGCAACTCTGTCTCGTGGTTCCACTTTGGATGCACGATTGACTTATGAAATGGATCCACTTTCGCATTCTATTAAATATCGTCTATCAAGTTCTACGGGCAAGAATAGTTATTCTCTTAAGTCTATGAAACAAGTTTAGGTGAATACAACTTTTAAAGACCATTTTTTTATTGGAAAATCTGTTTCGGAGGAGAGAAACGTGACTCCTAAGTATTTGGCACCCCATACAAATAAATCAAATGATAATCGTTCTTTGTCAGTCCTCCATCAAAATATTTGTGGTCTCAAGCCTAATTTTGAGATGCTACAGATTTATACTCAATGTAAACATCCTGACATCTTATGTCTGAACATAACTTAACTCAAGAACAATTCAATAGTTTCATTCTTCCTGATTATTTCAAGGTTTCGACTGTTTGCTGCGTGAATAGAAGTCAGGGAGGTTTTTGTATTCTAGCAAGGGATGGTATAAGGCTTGATGGCGTCGATGGATCTGGGTTCTATTTAGATGATTTCTGCCATTATTCGGTAGCTTCCATTTACTGTGAAGATAATAGGCGTCTGTTTCTTCTTTCAGTGTACAGACGACCCCTTTACAATTGTGAGGAGTTCTTAGACTGTATTAGTCAGTGTCTCGAAGCAAATATTAATCCCCTAGAAACTACATTGGTAGTTGGTGATTTTAATGTCAACATTTTGAGCGATAAATTGTCCAGCAGAAAGTTTTTCCACACCTTGTCCTCTTTTGGCTTACGTCACACAATTATATCATTCACAAGGGAAGTAAAAAATTCCAAATCAGTTATAGATAACATCTTCACTAATATTTCATATTTTGCAATAAAAAGTAGTGTTGTAGTGACTGCTCTGTCTGACCATCATGGCCAAGAAGCTATTATAAACATTCATACTCCTATCACTGTTACTGTCCCCACACTCAAACTCTGTCGAGATTTTTCAGCTACACATTTACAATTTTTTCAATACTGTTATTTGAAAATTATTTATTAGCATTGGATTATTCATGATATGTAGATAATATTTAGAGATTTGCAGTGCTTTGAGTGTTTAAGAAACAAACTTACGTTTCGACAGTTATAACAAACTCCTGCCGTCTTCAGGTGTACTTCCAAAAAATTAACAGAACCCTTGCCAGTGGCAGAAACGTTTAATTCTTTCTTTTCTAATTTGGGCCATTGTTCTAATAAAGATGAAACTTACTTTCAACCTACAATTTCTCCAAATCACTACTTTAAATATCTCTTTTTGTCGCCAACATCTGATGATGAAGTAAAAAAATGTAATCTCTTCACTCAAACCCAAGTACTCTTCTGGTCCAGATGATATATCTCCTAGATTGTTGAAATTTATTAGTCATATAATATCTGAGCCTTTATCTCAATTAATTAATTTTTCATTTCAGTCAGGCTTGTTTCCTACAGTTTTAAAAAGCTCCATTGTTAAGCCCTTACATAAGAAAGGCCCAAAAGATATATGCGGTAACTATAGACCAATTGCTCTGTCTTCAAGTATATCCAAAGTAATAGAGAGAATTTTTTATATAGGTTTTTATCCTTCATTGAGACAAACTAGCTGTTATCTACTTCTCAATTTGGATTTACCAAGGGTAAGACAAATGTAGATGCCATCTATCACTTTGCTTCCTCTATTGTAAAATCTCTGGACCAAGGAAATCTTTACTTAGCAATCTCATTTGACTTAACAAAAGCTTTTGACCTCATCGACCATGATATCCTTCCTAACAAACATTACATTTTTGGTATTAGAGGTGTGGGTCATTCATGGATTTTCTCCTACCTAAAAGATAGAGAACAGGTTGTCAGCGTTTCATTTGTTGATCCCTATGGATGTCATGGTTGGGTTAAATCCTCTGCAATTAAAATTACTAAGGGAGTTCCCCAGGGCTCTGTCCTGGGTCCGATTCTTTTAACGTTTTTCATAAATGACTTACCTTTAAGCCTCAAAACCGCAAATACATGCCTTTTTGCAGATGTCACCTCCCTTTCTCTTAGTAATGAAAATCGTGCTGATATAAAAGTGGAAGTTTATACTGAAACCAGCTCCTTACTTCAATGGTGCTTTAAGAATAAATTAAGTGTAAATACTGGAAAAACAAATATCATTGAATTTAGAATTAACAATCCCACTTCCACCAATAAGAATATATCAAATTACATGATTGGTGATACAGTTACTGACCCAGTTACTCAATTCAAATTTTTGGGTGTCATTATTGACGAGAATTTAAAGTTTGACATTCACATTGGTACTGTGTGTAAAAAGATTAGTACAGGAATTTACATTTTGAAAAACCTTTCGAAAATTGCTAAGTTAGACGTTCTTTTAGCTTCCTATTATGGTGTAATTTATCCATTTCTTCATTACACAGTTTCCTTGTGGGGCCATGAAAATAAAAGAACAACATTTTGATTTAAACAACAAAAACGTGCAGTTGAGTAATTTTTAAAAAACCGTCTACTTATTCATGCAGATCTCTCTTTAGAAGCAATGCAATTTTAACTTTTCCTTGTATTTATATTTATGCAGTCCTTGGTTTTATTCATAAAAATGTTAATTTATTTCAAGATAGAGTTAAATAATAGAACGTGTAATTCACTTAGAGAAAACAACAATTTGAACATTCCATGCCACAGAACAAGTTAAAAAAAAAATCATCTATTCTAAAATGGCGTTACCTTATTCAATTCACTCCCACCATCACTTAAAGTTGAAAAAGATTGTGTTTTGTTTCGAAGGAGGTCATGAAAATACTGCAGAAAGAAGCTTTCTACAGCGTTAAAGAGTATATTTCATTTACTAAAACTACGTATTTATATAGCTGTAAGGAATGTATTACATTTATGACGCTATTGTACAATGTATTTATTGTAAAAAATAAAGACACTTGAGTTCTAGTTCTGAGTCATGGACGTAATTTATCCGGGAAAAATATGAGACAAGCTGTTTGAAATGTTATGCATATTAAAATGTGTTATAGTACAAAAACAAACTGCCCAAATGACGATTTAATGGGTAACACCTATTTACAGATAAGGGGTTTCGTACAATAATTGCAAAGCATCCAAATAAATATTGCATTTAATGAAACAAATCTTAAACAGCAATCATTATTGTGTACAGATGACACTTTCTAAATGATGTTGATCCTTCTGTGACATGAGGTCTGACAAACATAAACAGGGCTGGAAGGTTAAACAATGACATTTACAGTGCATAAACTATTAAACAATTAATCAAATCGTTAAAGAGTTTAATTCTTTAGATTATAATCATTACTCAATGGTTTGTAAGTGAGATAGTAATTCTTTATTTTCCCTTTATTTTTACTTTATAAATAAATTATTAATAATAATTAATTAGTGCCAGAAAATGTTTTATAAATATTATAAACTATCAATGCCATCCTCATCTCATATCTATTGCATATTATTTATGTAAATTTGCACATATAAAATATTATTCATAAAATTAAGGAATTTGAAGCATAATAACTCATTGATTTTACAGATAAGATTTTAATATTAATTAAAAAATTATTTAATTTTCGTAAGTTTTTTATTTTTCTTCTTCTGTTATTTAACAAATAAGCTATAACTTTTATGTGTACAGTTCGTAATTGCCATTAGTGATTTATATTGCCTACTAAATATTGAGTGTACTAGTTATTACACTCCTTGAATATCGATGATCTATAAATAGAATCCATTATTCTTTAAGCCACTGTTTATTTGTCCTCTCTAGAAAAGAAATTAACGACTGTTGTGTATGTTACACCTGTTTTCATAACTTTTTTATCTACCTGATATCTATTTAGATCAATAAGTAATAAGAATGATGGGGGAATAATAACGAAGCCTATCTTCTTAGAAAAGTGGCATTTATGGCTTATCTGTTATAACAGAGAGTTCGTTGGCTCCACTGTTATAACAGAAAGGTACAGTATGTAACAGGTCCACCAAATTGATAGGCAAATTAATTAGTTTAGATAAATAATAAATTATTATATAGAAGGAAAGAAATATATTTAATTAAAATAAAAAGAAGTTTTAAATCATATTAGAGAATTGTCGTGTGGAAAATAACTGTGGGACAGACGAGAGGCTCCAGCAATAAATCACTGTAAACAAATCCTTTGTTCAACACAGGATGGGTGAGACAAATTCCAAGAATTGCAATCGTAAACATGTAGGAATGCTTCAGGGACAGGAGTGAACAAGTCGAATGGAAATTTCCACCAGAAGAACACCAGGTCTCTAGCAATTTCAATGTACTAAACAACGTAGACGTCAACTCGTGCCAAGGACCAATCAGAACGGGACATATCATTCCAAATTTGCCCGTAGGCCGCAGCAGCTGTCAAAACAGCCACATCATGATATACCCAGAAGGGTCATAGTCGCGTACCCAAAAGAAAAAGGGCGGGAATCCAACTTCAACGGTGAAGAGACGTTTCTCCCCCCATTCAAAGTCAGATCATAGAACGTGAAGGATGTCATCATCCATCGACATCCCGCGATTTCGGGCATGTAAATTTTTTATTCTTTGAATTTATTAAAATTCAAAGGTAGTTTTGTTCTTTAAAGTCATTTTTGATAAAGATAAACAAGTGGTGCTTTACGATTTAATATCAGATTAAAGTATGTGTATTAGGAGCACGATGCAGTCTATTAAACCACGCGGTTGAACTTCAAGACCACGAGGACGCTCAGCTAAGTTTTACTGATAATTTAAGTTATAATCTAAAAATCAATTATCAACTTTTTAAATAATATTGTTCTGATTGTCATTTTTAATATATTTAAATTGAATTTTTATTGTATTGCAAATACTAATTGAGTAACGTAATGATTTTGAATAATGTAAAATAAATTAAATTTTGTAAAGTAAATTTTGTTTCATTATACTACGTTTTCTCACCGAATTACCCATAAGACCCTGAGAACAAAAAATTAAGAGTTATCATGTTATAAAATAAAATAAATCAAATCTCTGCTACTCTTGTTTTCAAGAATCAAATATTGAATCAAGGTGATACGATAACCTCATCAAGGTAGCAAGTCACAAATTTTTAATAAATGCTTTGAAACAAAAAAGAAATAAATTAAAGAATTCTGATTTATTGAATATCATTATTTTAATTTAAGCAATAAATTAAAATAAATAGAATAAATAATGTAACAAAGGCACAACGTTACAGATTGACGCGACAACGTGAGGCTTTGTTGTTGCAGATTTAATTAATAATATTAATTGTTGCAAATTTGCTTAATTATCACATGTAACGAAAGAAAAATGTTACAAAATGGCGCTAGAACGTGAGGCGTCAAAAGTTACAATGTAACACAATGGCGCCCAACGTGGGGCGTCAAAAGTTACAATGTAACACAATGGCGCGCACAACGTGAGACAACGTAGTATAATAAGTAGTAAATTTTAATCTATTTAAAAAAATATTTAAAGTTGAATAAGAGAAAAGTGTTATAGGCTAGGCTATATGATAAGAAGAATGAATTAAAAATATTTAATATAGGCCTATCTGATTTAAACTCAAAATTTAAGAAAAAGAAATATAATAACTTTATACTTTGTACTTGATTAAAATTTGCAAATAACAATGGCAAACATACACATTGTGGAGGACACGCAAGTGGACTCAGATGACTCCGATGTGTCTTTGAGCATCATAAGAGAGTCTAATTCAAATAAAAATAAAGACAAAACTGATGAAGTTAGGCCAGACTTAAATAAAGAAGACAAACTGTCCAATATAATGGACATGTTAGCAAAAATAAATATAAGTATGGACACCAAATTTAAAGAAATGAAAACTAACATGACTAAAATAAATGAAAGTATGAACACTAAATATGATAACTTAGAGACAAAACTTAATAACATAAATACAAACCTAGAAACTAAACTTAATGAAATAAAAGATGAGTTTAGGAGAGATAAAAATCAGTTTGAAAGCAAGCTAGATCAACAGACAGAAGAAGTAACAGTAGATGTTAATAAAGTTAGTGAAATAAAGGAGGTTAGTGTTGTGAATGAAGTAGAGAAAAAAGATAGGCAAGAACCTGTCAAAGTAAATAATGATAAGGACAGCCTATTGTCCAATAAAATAGAGTTGCTGTTAGGAGTAAATAATGACATAATTACCAAACTGGAGCAGATTGAGGTTAAGCTAGGAGGAACAGGTAGTAAGATGAAAGAGATGAATAATAATAAGATGAACTTAAATGAGGAGGAAACTAATGTGAGGTTAGATTTGCTGGTAAACATAACCAATAAAATAAACTCTAAACTTGATAAAATAAATGTAAGGTTAGATGAAAAAAGTGTTGATATAAAAGAAGTAAATAATGATGTAGTAGATCTGAACAATGAATCTAATGTGAAAATAAATAAACACATAAAAGAAGTTGATGATAGGATAGGGAGTACTAAAGACAACTTTGTCAATGAAACTAAAAGAGTAAATGTAGATTTTGTTGAGTACATGCTAGATGAACACTTAAAAGCAAATGCAACACCAAGAGAGATAGGCTATGAACTAAATAACCAAACCAGTAGGCCTAAAATAAATGATGAAAGAGAAAACCAGATAGGGTATCTAAACTCAGTGTTAGATAATAAAGTGGAACAAATAAACAAAACCCTAGCACTCAGTAACTTTAACTTTGAAAGTGTAGTAGATGACTTCAGATGTCAAGAAAATAAAAAACTAAAAATGATCAGAAGTAGGATTGAGGAGCTAAATGAGTTCTTTGAATTTGAGATGGAGATCATAAATAAATATTGGGGTCTAAACAAGCAGAAAGAAGTTGAAAATAATATGATGGGGGGTGAAAACTTTGATGTAGACATGGAAGACTTTGTAAACTATGTTATGAGGTATTATAATATCTCATGCTTCTCAAACTTTAAGTATAAAAAGAAAAAAGTTAAACCAGTGTTCTCGGATAACTACATTTGCTCAGAAAACTAAACTATAAACTCAGCTGGTCACTAAAAAATATTTAAAAAATAATAATAACTAAATAGTGATTGAAACAATATAACTTTAATAATAGGGGGGTTGTATAAAAATAAATAAAGAAAATGTAGAACTGATATTTAAGTAAAAGAATGTTTAAATAGGTCATTTAACAATAAACAAATAATAGGCCTAGATGAAGAATTGTAATATTGACAGTAAGGTGAATTTGTGATTGAATGGGAGATTTAATTATAACATTGAAATAATTTGACATTCATGTTAAACTAAGGTGATAAATAAATATAATTAATAGTAAAAGTAACTATTAAAAGAAAACAGATTCATAGATGCCATAATAATAAATATATGGTAGGCCTAATTAAAAAATTTGTGAAAAATAATAATAACCAGAGAGTTGTTATTGAATATGAAAAATATTAAATGATTTAAATGAAACTTTGATAATAATATGTGTTAAATGAATATAACACTAATAATAAAATGATTTTTAGGAGAGAATAAGATAGTTTGAGGAGATGTTTTATAGTAGCTCGTTTCATAATCCATGAATGTTTATATTGAATATTTTAAAATAATAACCTGATAAATGTGTAAAACTAAAAAGAAGTATGGAGATTTACTAAAATATATTGTTGACATAACCCATGTATACATAAATAAAACATGAACCAAATAATAATGCAATGACTAGGTTCACATAAAATGAAATAGGTGAGATAGGCCTATCTTGTAAAACTTTGTAGGATAACTGGTTAATACTAAACAATGTTCTAATGATTTGTCAATGTGTATGCTAAAAATGATTTAAATGATAATATGATATGACTCAAAGAAATGTTAAACCATGATGAAGTAAATAAAGTATAATGTAATACTTTGCTTTTGTAACTCTTGTATGTTGATATTGAATATAATCCAAATAAACACATTGTGTATACTTTGCTAAAATAATGAAAGGAGAATTTCTTTACAATACTGTATTATTGTAATTTGTTTGTACTTACATTGATATGACTTGGTGAATATAACAAGAATAATTCAAGGATGTATTTAACTAATGTGATTGAAGGAGATTTTTGAAAAGTATTTTGTTACAATGACTTTTTTCTGTTTATATTGAAAGTAATCAGATGAATGTAATTCTGATATTGAATAAGATGAGATGATACCTATGTTTGACTAAGATGTAAAGGATATTCTTTATAATACTTTTTTAATGCAACTTGTGTATGTTGATGTTGAAATAACTCAAGTATGCACATTGTATATGCTATTATAGATGTTTATGATGTTTAATCATCATAAGAATTTTATGAAGGAAGAATAGCCAGTGGTTAATAGCAGTACGATTCGAACATAATTACAACTAGTCACTTTCCAAATTCTAAATTCCTTAACGCCAAGTACTCTATTAATTACACAATGGCACAGTATATCAGTTTCAGGTATTGGTTAACCTTGACAATAGCGTCTAAAAACTAAAAGCTTACAGTGATCTGTAGCATGGCAAGTCCCCATTTACCAAAGTCATGTTATAGACACCATTAGATTAGTAATTTAGAATATAACATTAATGAAGATGGTAGAGGAAACATTATAGAGATGTAATTGTAACTGTTCCCAGTAAACTTGTATATATGTAATTATGATTTTTCTTAGTAAACTTTCATAATGTCATTGATGCAAAATAACAGAAATTACCAATTGAAATAATTAAACTATAATTGAAGTAATGATTAATTATACTAATATCAATAATAAATAACAATAAATAATTATTGTAAAACTTTTTGAATATAATGATTGTAATTAACTAAAAATATATTAATTTAAAACATGCAATAATAACTCCATTAATAAAACAACAAAAATAAATTAAAGTTAACTCATAATAATATACAACTTGAACATTAAAATAATCATAAATGCCAATCAACGTTGATGGACAAGGAGGAGCCAGGTTTTCCATTCATAAATGGACAAAAGTGGTGCACAAAGATCAGTAGCCTCAAGATGGTTCAACGGGCTGCTCGGACCTTCCCACCAGCAAGCTGTATGGATCAACCCTCTGCACAAATTCCTGGCATCAAAACTTACGGAAGTCTTCAAACAATAATCTGATCTACTAACCCAGCAACAGATGCGTGCAGTGACATCAGACCCCACTGGCGTAACAACAACTCCATGGTACGTGCAGTGACATCAGGCCCCACTGACGTAGCCACAACTCCATCATCAATCCAGAGGCACGTGCAGTGACATCGGACCCCACTGGTGTAGCAACTACAACTTTTGATCCACCAGGATGTTATGGATTAAACATGAGCGGAACTCGTCGAACCATAAATGACTCTAGTTTAACAACTAATTCTTTTTCCGGAGGTACGTGCAGTGACATCAGGCCCCACTGGCGTAGCTACAACTCCATCATCAATCCAGAGGCACGTGCAGTGACATCAGGCACCACTGGCGTAGCAACTACAACTCCTTTGATGCAAAAGGATGTCATGGAACAACCATGCTCGGAGCAAGTCGAACTTTAATCAAACTACTGACGCAGCAACACTTATGATAGACGCCCATCGGACCATAATTAACTCCAATGGCGTAGCCACAACTCCATCACTATTCCAAGGTACGTGCAGTGACATGAGACCCCACTGACGTAGCAGCAGTTTCTTCAATCTTCGAGAACCCTAATCCATACTTATGATCCAGGACACTATGGACTAACCATGATTGGAATCTATCAAACCATAAGTGATTCTAGTTTAACAGCTAATTCTTTCCAAAGTACGTGCAGTGACATCAGGCCCCACTGGCGTAACATTGACGTCCTCAATATTCTAAAACGGTACATACTTGAACACCAAGGCGCTGTGAATCAACAACTCCAGAAGCGCGTGCAGTGACATCAGGCCCCACTGGCGCAGCTACAACCCCGTCACCAGACCAAAGTACGTGCAGTGACATCGGACCCCACTGGCGTAGCAACAATTTGGCAATATGTTTCAAACTAATAAATAATAAAAATAAATATTATGCAAATATGTATGGAATAAATAATAGCAATAAATAAATAACATATAATAAATAAATAACAAAACCTAAGTATAAACAATTTATAAATGATGAAATTTTAATAATGAAAAAATGACAATGGTGTTTATTGATAAATTTTTTATATTATTCAATAATATGTGAGATATAAATATTAATTCAAATAATAATTTTATTACTAAAAAGAATTACAATAATTTTTATAATAAATTATAAAGTAACAAATAATAATAATAACTTGCATCAATGACAAAGAACTATGTAATGCATCTGTTGATTAGTAAACAATGTATAATACAAACTATTCTTGTATTAAAATAGGAGTTGATAACTTATTGTTGTTAATCAATACTTGTATATAATTTGATGATATGTGTACCATGTATTTCTGATAAAGGTATCGTTTTGTTTGATAACTTTGATTAAGGACTGATGAATTTCATTCCAAATAAATAATAAGTATAATCTGAAGACTTATTATGTAAATAAGTTGGTAATTAATGATGTACAACTTTAAGAATTAATCATTTGTTAAATGATAAATAATATGTAAAAAAGTTTTAAGGGATCTTTAGTTTATTGATTAATGATAAATGCTAAGATTTAACTAGGGATTAATGACATGTTGATGATTGAAAATGTTTGGAAAATTGTTTGTGATTAATGGCTGACTTGATAATGTAAAGATTTGTTTTAGAGGTAATGATTTATTTGAGAATGTTGTGGACTGTGTAGTGATTAAGAATTTATTCAAGAAATTAAAGAAAGATAAAAGATTGAAAAAAGATATAGGAACTTAAAGATGGATTTAGGATTGATAACGGATACCTGTATTTAAAGAAGGTTTAATGGGATGAGATAGGATACAGAAATTAAAAAAGGGCAATGGATTGAAATTAGGTTACTGTATTAAAAGAAGGGTTTAAGGAGTGATAACGGATACTTGTATTTAAAGACGGACAAAGGGGTGAAATAGGTTACGGAATTTAAAAAACGGATAATGAAATGAAACAGGATTTTAGCAATGAAAGAAGGGTTAATGGAATGAAAAAAGATAAAGGAACTTAAAAATGGGAAATGGATTGATAACAGGTTACAGAATTAAAAGAAGGGTTTAAAGGGGTGATAATGGGATTAAGTATCTAAAAGATGGTTTAATGGTTTGATAATAGATATTTGCATTTAAAGACGGTTTAAAGGATTGATGTCGAAGTTAAGAATTTAAAAATGGTTAAAGGAGTTGAGAATATATTTGAAATATATGACAGGGTATTGAAAAATGATTGACAAATTAATATAGGATGTTAATGAAATACTTAAATAAATAAATGATGATTCATTTATGAATTGATGAAATATATAACATGTTATGGTAATGAATAAGTCATATGATTTTAATGATGATGTAGAAATATAATAACTAGAAGTAAGTTGATAATTAATTAATTTTGAAGTGTAACCTAGTAAGTGATGACTTATATTTTGTTGATTTTGATATATGACTTGTGTATTCTGATGAGTGATTTCATATTGTGGAATGAGTCATTGATTTCAAATAAGAACTTGTATAATTTCTGATGATGTATTGATTTAGATTTATAATTTTTGAATTTGTACTAGCAAATGAAATAATTTGCCAGTGGAAACTAATCATTTACTAACTAAGAGGAAATCATAATTTAATGATTAATTAATCTTGATAAATACTTGTATAGAACTTAAAGATGTATTAATTGTTGTTGTATGAATTTCAGTATGTAATGTATAATTTTGTTTGATAATTTTTAATCCAAGACTGATGGATTTTTGATTGATAACTTGTAATAATTAAAAATATATAAATTTTTATGAACAATTATGTATAATGAAATGAATTGTTAAACTTTTGATTTATAAATTATAGAATTGTTAGTTAACAATTTTGATTTATTGGATTACTGTTTGATAAATGTAACTTTTGAATTATTGATTTTTATTGATGACTGTGTAGGATGTAATGAATTTTTTGAATTTTTAAATCACAAATGACTAATTTATAATTGATAATTTTATGATTTATTGAATTGTAATTGATTAAATTGTATTAATGATTTAATGGACTTATTTTGATAAATATGGATTCTTAAATGTTGATAAGGAGATAATAATGTATTGCCATAGAATATGTAATCTGATATTGAATTGTAGAATAGTTAATAGATTTAATTTACTAGATGTAATAAGTGATGTAAAACTAAAACTTATCTGAGAAACAAACGACAATTTGGCGAATCGTGTTTAAAATCAAGATTTTTTGACTCGCGTTACTCACACATCGCAAAAAATCGGGGGGTACTGTAACAGGTCCACCAAATTGATAGGCAAATTAATTAGTTTAGATAAATAATAAATTATTATATAGAAGGAAAGAAATATATTTAATTAAAATAAAAAGAAGTTTTAAATCATATTAGAGAATTGTCGTGTGGAAAATAACTGTGGGACAGACGAGAGGCTCCAGCAATAAATCACTGTAAACAAATCCTTTGTTCAACACAGGATGGGTGAGACAAATTCCAAGAATTGCAATCGTAAACATGTAGGAATGCTTCAGGGACAGGAGTGAACAAGTCGAATGGAAATTTCCACCAGAAGAACACCAGGTCTCTAGCAATTTCAATGTACTAAACAACGTAGACGTCAACTCGTGCCAAGGACCAATCAGAACGGGACATATCATTCCAAATTTGCCCGTAGGCCGCAGCAGCTGTCAAAACAGCCACATCATGATATACCCAGAAGGGTCATAGTCGCGTACCCAAAAGAAAAAGGGCGGGAATCCAACTTCAACGGTGAAGAGACGTTTCTCCCCCCATTCAAAGTCAGATCATAGAACGTGAAGGATGTCATCATCCATCGACATCCCGCGATTTCGGGCATGTAAATTTTTTATTCTTTGAATTTATTAAAATTCAAAGGTAGTTTTGTTCTTTAAAGTCATTTTTGATAAAGATAAACAAGTGGTGCTTTACGATTTAATATCAGATTAAAGTATGTGTATTAGGAGCACGATGCAGTCTATTAAACCACGCGGTTGAACTTCAAGACCACGAGGACGCTCAGCTAAGTTTTACTGATAATTTAAGTTATAATCTAAAAATCAATTATCAACTTTTTAAATAATATTGTTCTGATTGTCATTTTTAATATATTTAAATTGAATTTTTATTGTATTGCAAATACTAATTGAGTAACGTAATGATTTTGAATAATGTAAAATAAATTAAATTTTGTAAAGTAAATTTTGTTTCATTATACTACGTTTTCTCACCGAATTACCCATAAGACCCTGAGAACAAAAAATTAAGAGTTATCATGTTATAAAATAAAATAAATCAAATCTCTGCTACTCTTGTTTTCAAGAATCAAATATTGAATCAAGGTGATACGATAACCTCATCAAGGTAGCAAGTCACAAATTTTTAATAAATGCTTTGAAACAAAAAAGAAATAAATTAAAGAATTCTGATTTATTGAATATCATTATTTTAATTTAAGCAATAAATTAAAATAAATAGAATAAATAATGTAACAAAGGCACAACGTTACAGATTGACGCGACAACGTGAGGCTTTGTTGTTGCAGATTTAATTAATAATATTAATTGTTGCAAATTTGCTTAATTATCACATGTAACGAAAGAAAAATGTTACAAAATGGCGCTAGAACGTGAGGCGTCAAAAGTTACAATGTAACAAGTATAATAGAATTACGTGGCCAAAGACCAACAACTTTTTGATAATAACAATATCCTAATCTTTATGAAAACATTAGAATATCCTGTCCATTAAGATAGTATCACTAGAGAATGGGTCTTTAGGCACTACTTGGTCGGATAACGGGGGCTAAGAGGGAGTTAGTGTCTTATCTGTAGTAGCGATGAAGGTTGGCATCACTGCAGAGCCGGGCTCTTCTCATGTAAATGAAAATATTCTACATAAAGTACTAAAGAGGAACTAAACAAACAATTAGTAGTATATATATATATATATATATATATATATATATATATATATATATATATATATATATATATATATATAAACATGAGGTGTTTAGATCAATACAATAATTGTACGTCTCAGATTTTCTTTAGCATAATATATATTCTATGTACAGCCACACTTTAATTAATTAGCGGTTCCTGCCCTTCGTAGGACACTTTTTTACAGTATATAATAGAACATTATTTTAATTTATTTTATTAGATGAAATCTTTATTTTTGTTAATTGTTTGGAACTTCACAAGTTAACAATTCTCAATCCCAAAAGGGGGAAAAAATTAAAGGGACCAGCCGATAACTACCGGCTGTTAAGCTGTCATTGGGCTATTAATTAATGGCTGTTTCTAAGGAATAGTCGGACTTTGATTGTAACAAAGACTGAATTCACTGAAATACATTCATCACACACATTCGATCGTTTCTTTATATGGTAATATTGAAGAAACTAGGAAGAATACAGAGATACATTCATTTAAATGCGTTTATTTATATATGCTTACGTCACCGATCGTTAGGACATAGAGAAATATGGATTTCTAATGAGGGTGATGAGTGTAGATGAGCGAATGTAGTCTCTGAACAGAGGAACCCTTTCAAAATTTGTTATAACTCTGATTAGGATGGAACTAACGTTTATTTATGAAACTGGGCTTTAACCAACACGATGACGACACATAACCAACACGCTGACGACACATAACCAACACGCTGACGACACATAACCAACATGCTAACGACACATAACCAACACGCTAACGACACATAACCAACACGCTAACGACACATGACCAACACGCTAACAACACATAACCAACACGCTGACGACACATAACCAACACGCTGACGACACATAACCAACACGCTGACGACACATAACCAACACGCTGACGACACATAACCAACACGCTGACGACACATAACCAACACGCTGACGACACATAACCAACACGCTAACTACACATAACCAACACGCTGACGACACATAACCAACACGCTGACGACACATAACCAACACGCTGACGACACATAACCTAAATGCATTTCCTGTTAGCATAAAAGGCGAAAATGTCAATAGTAAATTCACCATGAATTTGTGGAATTGTTAAATATAATTTCTTTCAGCCAATCATTCGAAATCCATATTCATTATTTTCCGAAAAATCTGCTTCTTAAGAAAATAAATTAAAGTAAAACACGTTAATGTGTGTTGTGTCGTTAGTGGTTGGCTTAGGCCTACTATAAATGTAGGCTTTAAGTATTTTATTTATAACATTATTATGATTTTTTTAAATTTTAATAACAATAAAACATTTTTAGTTAAAAATTATCTTCAATGAAAGTCTATTTTAGATGAACATATATTTTTCTACTAGTCGTGGAAATTAAGTAGATGGAGTGTGGTTAGCAAGTAATTCCGGAATATTTCTGTTGGCTGGGAGATAATCTCTCTCCTTATAATTGTAGTTATTTTTAGTCAATTTCCTTCAAACTATAATGACAATAAAGAACATTTTGCAAGGGAAATTTCAATGAAACGAATCTTAGAGTTGTTGAAATAACAGACAGGTTGGCTTCACTAATGCGCGGGTGTCGTGCTCACACACATTTAGGCCGAAACAATCCCCGGCCCCATTAGACTACCGTGTTATTGGCCTTAGGCCCGGAATAAATTGTAGGCGTACCCGTTCCTGCTACGGCAAGTGCTCTCTCTGCATTATCATTAGAGCTATATTACCGTTAAATGGTGGGTTTTAGGTTAAGTTTCATTTGCGAGTTGCACAACTCTCGCTGACCCCACCTTGGTGTTGCTGTATTCTCGGTAGGAAAGCCTTACTTATGTATTGAGCAGCAATAAAACACAATCATGTATTAATTACTGGACAGTCACTGAATTACTTATTTTACCAATAAAAGGTTTAAGGTATTCCGTTAGTGGTTGAAACTACCAATGGTTTCGAAACACATCATGACTTCACTTTTGCCGGTATTACATATTATGAGGTTTCATTAAGATGATTTAATACTGCACTTCGTGCATATCTACCACTGGGCGGTCAAATTGCGCGATTTAAAAAACACAAAGACAAACATGAAGGAAAATACCATCTTTCATACTAGGTAAACTATTACAAGGAGACTCTTTTTAATTTATTTAAAATAAGCTTAAATGAATTTGAATTAGAATAGTAAATAATGAATTATGGAAAATGCAAGCATAATACATATGGGATATAGACTGTTTGAAGTCTATTAAATTCAAATCACGAACGGTTCGCTATTTGATCCCAGAGTCAAACAATTTTGAAAGAGCATAACTGGATCCCCGGCTGTTATATCATAAGGGTTTTTACTATGTATTAATTACTATGTAATTACTTAATGTACATGTAATTACTATAAATTACTATGTAATTTTCAAGGACGAATTTTTAGGACCATTGTACATGTACGTGTGAGCGAATGGGTCATGACCAACTTACGTGTATAGGTGGGTGAGTGGGTCAGTACCAACTTCCGTGTAAGGGTGGGTGAGTGGATCAGAACCAACTTGCGTGTAGGTGGGTGAGTGGGTCAGAACCAACTTACGTGTAAGGGTGGGTGAGTGGATCAGTACTAACTTACGTGTATAGGTGGGTGAGTGGGTTAGTACCAACTTACGTGTAAGGGTGGGTGAGTGGGTCAGAACCAACTTACGTGTAAGGGTGGGTGAGTGGATCAGTGCCAACTTACGTGTATAGGTGGGTGAGTGGGTTAGCACCAACTTATGTTATAGGTGGGTGAGTGGGTCAGAACCAACTTACGTGTATAGGTGGGTGAGTGGGACAGTATCAACCTACGTGTATAGGTGGGTAAGTGGGTCAGAACCAACTTACGTGTATAGGTGGGTGAGTGAGTCAGTACCAACTTACGTGTATAGGTGGGTGAGTGGGTTAGACCCTTTGTGTTATTTATAAAAATACTCAATTTTACGAAAAATTGAGTATTTTTATAAATTGTTTACGCTTAAATTTCAGAAACTTAAACGTCATGCTTATCGATTTTAAATTAAAAACTAGATTTTACCTTTAATAGTCATAAATTATTCACTATAGCTCATTAAAGTAATATACATGAACTGTAAAGTTGAAACAGAACAGCCAGCTGACGGTAAGATTGTAAATGTACAGGCTATCGACTTTCCAGCGATGGGTTGGCAAGACAATCCTAACCCAAAAATAATTTTGGCATTTTTAAGTGTCAAAAGCATAAAGTTACTTCGATAATCACAGGTCGTAATTGTAAAGTATGGGGTTAAGTTATGTAGGTTTAGGGAAAGCTTATAATTGTTTACATAATTATTTATTCAGCTCATGTAACTACGACTCCTGTTCTGAAAAATCATCATGCAAAGAACGTAACCTTGACAAAAATCTCAAGAAAAGGACCATATTGCTTTATGATTAACTGGGTTTAATCATCCAGAGTCATTCAGAAAAAGATTAAGCCTGACCTCTGGGAGGATTTACCTTACACTGACTGCATGGAGCACCTCGAGTCTAAAGTGAGGATCTCTTCGACATCTGCTCGTAGGGTGGTTGGCAGTGCTATTTGTAGAGGGACTTCCTTACGTGAGTAAGGGTCATGTTAAGAGTAAGCCTGACCTCTGGGGAAAACTTACCTTACCAGTAAGGAGGACCTTGAACCGCATGGAGGTATAGTGAGGATCTCTTCAACTGACACTAGGTTGTAAGGTGGTTGGCAGTGCTATTTGTATAGGGGCTTCCTTACGTGAGTAAGGGTCATGTTAAGAGTAAGCCTGACCTCTGGGGAAAACTTACCTTACCAGTAAGGAAGATCTTGAATCGGATGAAGGTAAAATGAGGATCTCTTCAACTGACACCTGCTCGTAGGGAGGTTGGTAGTTCCATTTTTAGAGGGGATTCCTAACGCGAGTAACAGTGTCATGTTAAGAATATTAGTAAGGGGCAGGTTAGGAGAATGTATGATTCTGACAGTCGTCAAAGTTTAAAAGTTTAGATTAGCGACTTTTATTCTGTAGCAGGGTCCTGCCTAATTTTCGTTTCAGGTTTCGTTCCAGCCATAGTACAGAAACAGCTCTTCTCTGTGTCACAGATGACATTCGAAGAGCCATGGTTTTTAGAAAATGTACAGTCTTAACTTTGTTTGATTTTTCTAAGGCTTTTGACTGCGTAGATCACTCCCTTCGTCTGGTTAAACTCCAGAATTTAGGCTTTTCAGATAGCAGCTTATGTTGGATTAGATCTTACTTAATTGATCGTCAGCAGTGTGTGCGTGTGGGTGACAGAACTTCAACCTTTAAATCTGTTTCATCTGGTGTTCCTCAAGGCTCAATTTTAGGTCCACTGCTATTTTCCTTATACATTAACGATATAAGCTCAGTCTTATCATTCACGAAACATCACATGTATGCTGACGATTTGCAAATCTATGCTCACTCTTGTATTAGTACCTTAAACGAAACAATAACTCGTATTAACCCAGATATTGAAAATTTAGTCAAATGGACCAAACATCATGGCCTTAAACTTAATGAGGATAAAACACAGCCCACTATTATTTGTTCTTCTCACCTTCACACCAAATTCAATATAAACAACATCAAACAAATTCTAGTCAATGGCAACCCTTTGCCTTTCTGTACTTAAGTTAAAAATTTAGGTGTTATTTTTAACCAAAATATGACTTGGGAAGAAGAAGTGCTTAGTGTTTGTAAAAAGGCTTTTGGTTCTATCCATTCCCTCAAACAACTTCAATACTTTCTCCCAGTAAAAATAAAGCTTCGTCTTGTAAAAGCACTTGTCTTTCCACATTTCATCTATTGCAACTCTGTGTACAATGACATGACTGTGGCTTTGTCTAATAAACTTCAGGTTTGTCAAAATCATTGTATTAGATTTGTTTTCAATTTAAAATATGATGTTCATATCTCTCAATACTATATTAAAAATTCCATTCTTAAATTGGCCGACCTTAGATTATTAAAAACATTGAGTATTTTG
>JAQJVL010006775.1:0-27230 GCA_035578905.1 Stictocephala bisonia | reverse complement strand
AGTGCCCTCGGTGAGGCCGCACGCCGAACTTTCTACAAAGGGTTTTAAGTAAAAGGCAGAGGACCTCCAAAACAAAACATTATTAATAACCTACAAGGTAGAGCAACAACCATCGATCCTCAGGATCCTCTGGGATATATGGCTGCTACCATTTCAGTTTGCAAAATTCAACTGAATGAAGCTTGATCTCCCTGTGCTTTTAATAAATAATGCTTGTTTGTATAAATGTATAACTACGATAATTTTATTATTACTGAACCTAAATGTTGGTATATATATATTAAGCAGTTTTACAAAATTTATCAGCTATGTACAAAATATTTCAAAATTGTGTCTTTGCCATTTATCATCCAAATCGCCCTAAACTTCTGCATTACTTCTGGTATGGATATACAACCCATAAAAATGATATTGAACCCTCTTCATAAAATAAAAAAAATATGAACATGAAGAATACAAAATTTATGTGAATGCCAGTAAAAGTTCATCCATCACCTACAGACCTGTTGGCTGACAGCGAATGGAAACCAATATAAACATTTCACAAATATAGTTATTTTATAAATATATTCTTTTTATTTCAGTAAATGTTTAGTAAATTGAAGAAATAATGTTACCATGGTACCGGTAACAAATTTTAGCATATTTAATCATTGTACTACATACGATTAAATAGGTATAATTATTTTCTTGATCCAAGTAACATATACAGTCGGCACTGGTGGCGCAGTGCTGTAACCCAGCTACTTGGGGACAAAGTGTTGAGGAGATTGTAAGCGATAGATTCTATGCTCGGTCCTCTTAATACCGACACAGCATCCGCTCAATCGTTACCATCAACGTGGACACTACTAGACAAGTCTGTGGTGTTCATGTTGGATGGTGGTCAAGGTTCGGATGTTGTGTAGGGAAGACAACTGAGTGTCAGCTTAGTCAGTTAGCTGAAAATCAACACTACATGGTTCATATTCCACGTAAAGCTGTAGGTTCCTTAGTTGCCCTAGCCATTGGGCTATTAATAAAAAGCTCTTTCTGAGGAACAGTCGACCTTGGTTACTAGTTAGTAACAATGATGCACTCGTTCATCTACACTCATCACACTCATTCGCCCCTTATATTTACCCACATCTTGATGATCGGCGTCTTAATAATGAATGAATGAATATTTCATGAAACTAGATAAAATTTGGAATATTTTGGCTAGTTTAGCTATATTAAATTGTTTTCAAGGTTCCCTCCTTTTTTAATCACTGTCCAAGATATCATGAGTCATATAACAATTTTCTTTCTCTAAATGTATAATATTTTATTATTATTAGACAGTTTGGTTCATTAAGAGTACAATTATACCAGTAGTTTTATACAATTTTAAAATTTTTTAAGTTTTTTAAAAAATGTCTGCAAATGTGTGACAAATTACCCAACGGTATAGGAAAATCTAATTAACAGTTTACGGAATAAATGTACCTTTACCTATACTAAAAAAAACTGTTTTCCTGCAACTGACTTTTAAAATATGTTATAGAATGTGTCTTTCACCAAACTTTAATAAACAGATGAACCCTGAGATTCCTTTTTAATTTCCTATTCTCACGAATCTATAAATAAACTGTTCTATAAATAAAACCAATTGTTAAATTCGTCCATGGCTACAAAACAACAGAAGAGAGCACAGTTACCAATATCCATAACCGATTGTTATCTAATGTAGCAGACAATGTGTCACTGTGAGGACGGCAGAAATGGCCATTTAGCCACAATGGCAAAGGCTAACATCCTTCGATACTAGGCTTGTCATCTCTTTCATCATACACTATTATGCTGATAAATGTTTAATCTGTATACCTCCTAGAATATTTGTACATCATTGATATTATTTGCTTGATATTTTAGTTTTTTTTATATTATTTGCTTGATATTTTAGTTATATTTCAATGTGACAGTTGCATCTTATTTCTTGTTTAACACGTTGCGTGCTGACGTTCCCCATGGGGAACGGCTCCGCGCGCACCCCACACGCTGGCGGTCGACATCGGGAACGCTCTGTAATCTTCGACTAATGCTCGGTTTTTTGGCAGCATGCCATGACTGTCAGTCTTTGTTGTGCGTAGCGTGTAGGGTGAGATTTCTCGTGTTTGTTTCGATAATTGGATGTGTGTTTTTATGGTTTTTATTTATTGTTATTAGTTATTAGTGTACATTTTAGTGTGTATTGTGGTAGAGTTTTTTTACTATATACGTGTTTACTGTTATTTTTGTGATAATAACAATGGACCAGCCTTCGTGCAGTCGAGGAAGGGTCGTGTTTGATGATGGACAACGCTCCAGTGAGTCGGAGGATACTGATGGCGACGACAGTGACCTTGACCCGCACGCCTCATATACGTCACTACCAGTTATATTTAGAAAACAAATCAAACTTTGTAATATAAAAACTATGTGTATTTAATAATCAGTGCAATTTTTATCAAAAACATAATACGTTTACACTGCAAGTCACTACCCAGGTGCTGCCGTTCCCCATAGGGCACGCTACATATATGTAACTTTCGGCCATAAATACTGCCCATATAGAACTTCTGAGTGTATCCCTTGACTTTTTACGCCTAAAGGTAAGTTTTTTACAAAAAAAAGATTTTTGAAATTTTTAGCATGCAGGTAGTAGTTTTGCATATTACGTTTAGCAGCGAACGTGTTAAAGCGGACAGACTAATACTCAAGATATGGTCTTTTTTTAATATGTTAATTAAGTTATTTTCATTTCTTGTTTAAGATTCTAGGAATAACAACATTAAAAGTTATTGTCGTTTGATATGGTAGCATCTTAATTTTATGTATTAGTTGCACATCAAAAGAATTGTTTCTTTTTACTTGGAAAAAAAGACAGCTATAATTAATGGAGACTTACTTCCTTGCTTCGATGATTCATTCCGACATAACTCAGGTTACACAATATTCAATGTTTTAGTACAAGGAGGGAGGGGGAGCCTAGTAATGGTTGTCAAAACTAATTACTATAAACTCCATGTCCTCTTATGGTAATATAACAAATTATGATACAATCAGAGTCATGCCAAATTTTTTAAGGATCATTGTCATTGGGCTCTTAATTAAGTATGACACTTTCTAAAGAAAAGTTGGCCTTAGTTTGTAACAAGATTGCACATATCTTAATGACCGTGTTTTAAGAATAGATAAACTTACTATATTGCTAAACAAACCATAAGTTTCTCTGTCTTTCAAAAGCTGATATACTCATGTCCATCTACTTGTTAATGTATCTTTCCAACAATTTGTTGTATATGACACATTTAACCGAAGCTAGTTTAGTTTACACTGTCATTATACAAATTTGATTGCATTTTATTTTCTATCAACCACAAATAGGGATGGCAACATAATATATCAAAAATATTGATGAATAGGTTTTGATATATCGATGTATTAGTATTGATATTTTCTTACGATAATATCAGCCATATCCATATTTGTGTCAGATATCATATATTGACGTTATTCTCTTTCCTCAAAACCATCACTATTCGAGAAAAACACATTTAAATTGCCTCGTATACGTACAAAATATTGAAAGTAACTTTATTTAATTTTTTTACATGAGGTTAGTGTGCTAAAATGTAGTTTAGTGTGGACTAGTGGGTGGGTTTAGTGTTTATAAGAAGCCTAATGGCATGTTTAAATATGAAAATCAAAAATAAAATGTTTTTACATAATTCTTTTATAATTATCCTAATAATTTAAGTTATAACTATTCTTATTTTGAATATATTCCTATCAACGCCACAGCCACAACTTATTTCGTGTATATAAATGTATTTAATTTTTACATTCGGTAGGCTATTCTAAATAGTGACACCAAAAAATGAATGTATTTTTGATCATGACATAAGAGTTATTGCATAATTTTAAACAGATAAATCATTTACAATTATATATATTGATAATTACTTACTTTATTTATTATTTACGAGTAATAGTAAGTAAATTTCACAGAGATTATTTGTGTGAAGTAATTGTTGATTAAGAAAATAAACAAGCTTGATTAATAGAAAAAAATATGCTGA
Source organism: Stictocephala bisonia (assembly GCA_035578905.1). NCBI lineage: Eukaryota > Metazoa > Arthropoda > Insecta > Hemiptera > Membracidae > Stictocephala > Stictocephala bisonia. The sequence goes on along the minus strand of JAQJVL010006775.1, from coordinate 23,148 downwards.
GTGAAAACGTCTTCATAACATAATTTTTAATATCTAGTTTATTTAATTGACAGATGTGCAATTTCTTCAACTTACCTTTTCCTTTCCAACAAGAAAATAAGTCTCATGTTTGGCTTTATTAATCAGGTAGTCGATAAACTGTGGATCTGCCCTAGCAACATTCGCTACTCCTCCTTGTGCCATCCTGTTAACATCAACATCAAATTGATTAGAGAGTTAGTTCAGACAATTTAATTATATATTTTAAACATAATATCTAACCTACAATATTAAAAAGTGACTCACCTCTCATTGGAGCCTCTTATTTATTGATATTGTTTGTAAAAAAAACATAGTCACCCCCTCATAATTAAAAAAAATACTAGAAATAGTTTAATAAACACAATTCAAAGCAGTAAATAATTATGAATAAACGCAATTGAAAAAAACGAAAACAAACCAAACCCCAATGTTGTCAGACGTATTTACACTTTTTGCCAACTAAAATATAAACCAGAATTTTTTAGAGTAAAATTGTGTGGAGCCATTTAATACTAATGGCTTATCCTCCCAGACCGTTTTTGGAAAAGCACAACGATGTTGATGACAAGCTGCATACTCAATGTCAAATCCATGCAACACTAAAAAAATAAATAAAAGGTATAGCCTTGATTATATAATTAGTTGCACATAGGTACTAGGTAAGTTTCTGTGTGAACGTGAAATCAGTGGATTTAGTTAGATTTGTTTCGATTAGATTTGCAATGTTGATAATAAATTTAAGTGACTCTAGATTTTCTTAAGTTGCATGCAGTCAGCTGAACAATACATGTGGCATTAACAGGATTGTACCTGTACTGATAGTTACAGACTTGAATGAACCCCTTGCCTATCGCTGGTTCGCAGGGGTACTACACACCGTGCTTTTAAGTCGCATGACAATGATGGCTGTTATTAAATATTTTCTATACAAGGCATTTTTTTTACAGATAGCAACACTTTTTTTAATTGATACATTGTTTAACAAATCACTGGTTGTTATTTAATTAATTTGTGACAATCAATCTTGTACAACTTTACTACTTATTTTTCCCTTAACATTTCTATATAAATATTATTATATTGTGTTGTGAAAAAACTCTGTAGTCTATGTTAAAGGACACGTCACGTTAGCATAACAATTTAATATTATAATATTACTTTAAAATAACTTACTGTGTTTATCAAGGAACATTACATGAACATTTCAGTTCCACATAAACATACAGGAAGGGTTTACAGTTTAAATACACATAAAGCACTTTATTTTACTTCGAAATAACATTTTGTACATTTATAAAATATACAAAACTGTAAAATATTAGTTTGTGTTTAATTTTAAATGTATACTACATAAATTCGTTAGGTCACATGTTAGTTGTCGTAATAAACATAAAAACGCCTTCTTTATTTTAGAAACTATATGTGATGCATGGTGTATGCTGGACCAATCTGCGTTCATTATAGTCTGTGATGACATTGTAATCGTTTTTCACCTGCAGTGCCATTTCTTACCACTATAAATTAATACTTTTCTTGGCAATGCACAGCTTTAGATGTATATTTTAAATTACTTTACAAAATCATTTTTGTTATTTATTGTTGCAACAGCAGAGTAAATTGGATGTTTTATTGTTCCAGTAGTATTAGCAATAATCCTGAGATGCTATGGTGGAGATTGTTGGACCAGATATAAAGATGTGAAAGGGTTAATTAAGCGATACTAAAAATTACTTAAATATACATTTATGAATATGTATATAGGCTATATTTATAATTTAATGGTGGATAACTTATTGCAAAACTATTATTTATTTTAACAATCATAATTAATTATTTTCATAAACAATAATACCATTGACACCTTAAACTAAAAAAGTTGGGAGGTAAGCATTTGTAAGAAGTGAAAGGTGTGACCAGAAGGAGTTTTATATAGCTGTGAGCTGACCCTTGAGCTGTTTAACAGTAAACAACTTAAAATCTACCATTTTTAGATAAAATAATAAAGTGATATTATTGTTAAATAAAATGGTTTAATCTATAATATTTGAAATAGTTATATAATGAAACCTATATCATAAACAAGGGAGGATCCCATTTTGTGTACCGAGTAGTTATAGAAAGGATTTATCCTTGGTAGTTGGTGTTATAATCAAATAAAGGCAACTAGAGACCCCACATAAGAAACTTCCCAAAAATATAACTATAAAACAGAAAATATTGAGTAAACTTAAATTTATTAATAGCGAGCCTACCCTGACCTATCATGGTGAAAGTAAAATCATGTTATAGGGATATTAACTAATGTGTTACCAGGTTTATTATCATGTTGTTTGCCACATACTTTCCCCAAAGTGATAAAAACCATGCATAAAAAAACACCCTATGTAAGCTGCTGGAGTCATCATTTCATCCCAGCTGTGAATTCATCTGCAACCAGCCAAGATGAACACCGACACTCTCCGCCCTCCGGGCTGACCTCAACAATTGTAGGCAGGGTTACCAACCTATCGGGACATTCCCGATTTTATTAGAACTGTCCCGTGTCCCAGATCAAGCATGTTCGGGACGCCTGTTGGCCCGATTTGACCAAAACTACTATTACTAAAGCGTAACTGCAGTTAAGGAACTATTGTTTGACTCGAAAAAACTTAATGTTAATCCTAAACTAAAGGGAAATTTATTCATAATTGATAGGATAGGACTAGCCCCGACAGGCCGCCACTGCCACACAGGCAAGGCAACAGCTGATCACCCCAGCCCAATCCCCAAGTATTTTAAAAGCTGGGTGTCCTGCAAATACACAATTTTAACAACACTTTCATAAACAACTTAACACATTGACTGCTGATGGTCCGCCGGCGTGCCATAGTTCTCTCCGGTAGGTAGCGCGTGGAGCGCCGGCTGACCATCGTGCAGCGCTCAGCTACTTAATTCAGTACATCGTTGTTTGTGGCCGTAGGCTATTCTAAACAACGCTGCGTGTTGCCTATATCCAGCCCGTCAGTTCGGCGCCCGCCGTTCGTGGATCAGACCTCCCTAGCGCATGGTACGCCGGCGTTCCACAGCCTATTGTGATTGTGAAACTGTTGTTGTTTATTTTGTTGTACATTTATGTGTTTATTATTTTGAAGTGTTATTAACATTAAAAACATGTCAAGTGATAATAGTGATGTGTCATTTTCTGATGAAAATAGTGGTGAACTGTCAGACTCATCTTCCAGTTCAGCTGACAGTAGTCAAACTGATAAAGTTATTATACAACCCACATGGTGCTCTACCACTTCTGGACTTCGGCAAATTCTTTTTACTGGAGTTACTGGTATGAAAGTGCCTAGTCCAGGCAACTCACCAATTGATTATTTTAACCCGTGAGGGGTCGCGCACGGTGGATTCCACCGAGCGTTCTCTGTTTTAGCTAAAAACTTCCACACCATTAAATCTACAGCTGCCTCCCCTTCAGTACCTTAAAATGGACTCGCCCACATTCCAAAGGCGTGATTGTAGCATCACTCCCTCTCCCCAGTCAGTCTACAGATGGCTTTGAACTTGTACTCGGTCGAATCCACCGTGCGCGACCCCTCACGGCGTTGTATCTCGGTTGAATCCACCGTGCGCGACTCTTCACGCTTGCCAAAATTAATTAATTTATTTTGTAATTCTTTTTAGTGTTTTTATTGTGTGTTTTGCATTATGGATATAAATGAGGAACAAAGACTACAGAGACTTCTAGAAAGTGTAGAAAAAGAAGACAGACGAAATGAGGAAAGAAATGAAAATCCAGGAGCTATAAGAAGAATACTTTTTTTAGATGATCCTATCCCCGAACCTTTAGATGTTCAGTGTTCTGATGATGAATCTGACGATAATTTGGAAGTACATGAAGATGGTTCAGATTCAGAACAATCAGGAGAAGAAGACAATTTTAATCAAATAGTCGGACCTGAATACACAGGTAAAAATAATATTACGAAGTGGAATGTACACTGTCCACCCCAAAGTAGACGAACACGTGCTTTCAACCTCGTCAGGCGCTTACCTGGTGTAACATCAGCTGTTCAACTGCAAACACCACTCTCCGCCTGGAAGCTGTTTTTCACAGACGAGATTTTAAACGATGTTCTTATTTGCACCAATCAAAGGATTGACAAAATCCGGCACACATTCGCCCGAGAGCGGGATGCCAAACCCATGACGAAAATGGAACTTGAAGCGTTGATAGGTATTTTGTATATGGCAGGTGTGCTACATTCATCACACCTTAATTTGTATGATTTGTGGGCAACCGACGGAACAGGTGTTCCATTTTTTAGAAACTGTTTCAACATAAGAAGATTTAAGTTCCTTGTTAGAGCACTGAGGTTTGATGATTCGGAGTCAAGGCAACAGCGGAAGCAATTCGATAACTAGCACCAATCCGTGAGATTTTTGAAAAGCTTGTAGAAAAATGTAAAAAAAACTATTCTGTTAGTGCCTTCTTGACCATTGATGAGAGCTTGTTGCATTTAGGGGTAAATGCCCTTTCAGGCAGTACAACAAAAAATAAACTGGCCAAGTATGGCATTAAAATCTTTGCCATGTCTTGTTCCAAAACGTTCTACACTATGAACATGGAAGTCTATGCGGGAAGGCAGCCTCCAGGACCATATGAAGTAAACAACTCCGGGCTTGCTGTTGTAACAAGACTTGTTCAACCTGTCAGTGGAACAGGAAGAAAACTTACAACCGACAATTGGTACACCTCCATACCCCTTGCTGACTGTCTTTTAAATGAACATAATCTGACTCTAGTGGGGACTCTAAGAAAGAATAAGGCAGAAATTTCCACCAGAGTTTGTAAATGCAAGAGGACGACCTGAAAAATCAAGTATTTTTGGATTTAGAGGCTACAGTACTCTACTATCTTATTGCCCAAAAAAGAATAAAGTCGTTATTCTTCTTTCTACTATGCACAATAGTGATGAGATAGATCCTGAGTCAGGTGATAGCAACAAGCCATACATTTTAACATTTTACAACTCCACAAAGGAGGTGTGGACGTTGTAGATGAATTCAATGCTTCATATTCAGTGTCAAGAACCAGCAATCGTTGGCCCTCTAACTGTGTTTTTTTAGCCTTTTGAATACAATTGGACTAAACAGCTTTATTGTCTATAAACATGCAAAAGGAGAATTTAACAACGTCAGGAGGAACTACATCAAAAAAATAGAAACAGGTTATGTCCCCCCTACATGAAATTTTTGTCTCCGCAGGATAAACTTCAAGATCACTCAAAAGAACCATTGGAGAAATGCTTGGAGGGAGAGAGACGTCCCTTTCCAGTGGAAGAGCACAGAAGGCCGGGTTGTGGCTTTGCATTTCAAAAAAAAAAATCAAAAATCGAAAAACAAGGTGAAAAAATTGTGAAAGTTCTTGTCGTGAGCAACAGTGTCATCATCGCAGGTGTGCTTCTGAAGGCCCGAACCATCAACGTGATAAATATTAACAAATTTCTTTTTGAGTTTTTTTTTGAGAATTTGGAGTTTTTTTTTGCAAACAAACATAAAGAATTCAGATATAACCATAGTGTTTTTTATTTTTTTTAAATTTTGGGTTTATACATTTTTAAAGTAATTTTAATAGTGTTTATCTATCCGAAAGAATGTGTTTTTTTAAATCTAAAACCTTTTGTACAAAAAAAAAATAATAAAGTTATTATCAATTTTTTAAACTTGCAAATTAATTGGTTTAACTAGTTTTTAAACCAATATAAATTTAAATTTCAACCTTTTAGGAATATATATTTTTTTTTGGGTTTTTTATTTGTAAACTTTTTTTTTGTTTTAATATATAAACATAAAAAATGGTATGTTTCTAAAAATATACTTTTAAAAAATATATTTTACCCCGAATTAAGGGAATTTTTTTAATATCAACGAAGCTGGGAACTATTTTAATCCTATATATTTTCTTGTTTTTCCCGTATATTTTTTTTATTAATTGTGGAATACATTTTTTTATAATTAATGAGTGTTTTTTCTTTAAAATTTAAAAAAAAAAAAATGGCTAGTACGAATTGTTCTTTTTTTTTTTAAAAGTATTTTTTATAAGTTCACAAATTATTGTACATTTATCATGATAGCGTGTAAAATATTTTGTTGCATTATTCTAACAGTAAAATATTTATTTTCATTAAAACTGTGCTTGGGTACGTTGTATTTTTTATTTTTAACCATAAGGGTGGAATTCCACCGTGCGCGACCCCTCGCGTTATGAAAGACCACGCGACCCCTGACGGGTTAATTTACTAGTTGACACAGTATTTTTAGAGAAGATTGTGTACAAAACAACCGAAATGCAAAAAATCTTTCTTGATAACACCCCCGTTTATGTAGTTCACAAAACACAAGGTGGAAACCTCTGACTGTTGACGATTTGAAAACATTTTTGGCATTTATTGCATACTGGAAACATAAAATTTAAACCAAAAAAAAGACTATTGGGAAGACCCACTGGCTCTAAAAACCCTCCTTCTTTAAAATTATATAGTCAATCGCTTTCAAAACATACTTAGATCCTCACTTTTAAAATGACCTGAAACTAAAGCTGATAAAATAATAGGACACATAAAATTCGATTGTTGTTGAGTACTTCAAAACAAAATTTTAAAATTTTTATGGTCCGGGTGGGGGAAAAACGGGAAAAAAATGTGATGTAATTACCGGGGCATGGTGCAAATTTTGGGGGGAAAAAATAAAAAACGGATTAAATCGGTTAAAAAGTGAATTGAATCAAACGATTGATTATCAGAGGCCGTGGAGAACATCGTGGTAATAAACGTCGCCGGGTTTCCCCGCATTAAAAACGCGCGGGCGGGTAAAATGTTTGGGCCGCGTGAGTGTAGCTGACGGTGTAACAATCACAACCAGCTTTGATCGCCCCTAAATGTGATCTACCTTAAGGGAAATATAATTAAAAGTTAATAGTTTGTTAAAACATAACAAAAAGAACCGTAACTGGTTGGCTGAAATCCCTCGTCCCTAACTTCTGAATCCCACTTTTTAATTGACTGCCTAAATCCTACCTATGGGAAAACTACTCCCCCCCTTAAAGGTTAATTTAGCCAAATCTAGTCATAATGAATTTATGTTTACAAATTTATAAGGTGGTTAATTTTAGCCAAATCTAGTCATAATAAATTTTTATATTACAAATTTAGTAAGGCTCTAATCAAAAAAACACTTAGCTCCAGGAGGGGCCGGGAGTGGGGCGTTTTCACCCATCGGGCAGGGAAAAACACTCCCTGCCTCTCCGCCTGCTGCCCCCACCCTTCCCAACCTCGCGCATGGCACGCGTAGTTGCATCCCCCGCCGCGGGTGGCCCCCCAAAATCCCCCCCCCCCCTAAAAGGTTTTTTTTTTCCCTTTTTTTTTTTGGTTTTGGGTTTTTTTTTTTTTTTTTTTTTAGGGGGGAGGTGGGAAGGTGTGGGGCTCACTTGGCCGGTTAAAATCCGGGGCCAAAGATCCGCCTCTCCCCCAGCAGGGAGGTCCCCTAAGTTCAAAAGTGACTCCGCGGGGATGTGTTGTGCCCGCAACATTTGTTGGTTGAAGAGCGGTCAGTGTATTGAAAGTTTATCTTTCTTTTTTTTTTTTTATAAAGGTAAGGTGTGTCGGCTCGCGCGGCATAATAACTACTTAACTACTATGGTAAACTTGATCCTAACATTTTGCTGGAAACTAAATTTAATCTGAGTGGTGGGGTGTTCAGCGAAATGTAAAAATAGTAGGATAGGATGATTAACAAGTTTTCACCAGGTTTATTATCATGTTGTTTGCCACTCTTTGTAGCTGAAATGTATGGGAATACCATGATAGTGAAAACACCTGTGTACTACTAGAGTGATTTTAGATCCCAGCAGAATTCATGGCAACCACCCCAAGATTGAACACCGACACCTCCAGTTGGGTTTGATCGCAACCAATTGTAGAGGGCAATATCGGGACAATTCCCATTATTAGATTGGTCAGATAAGCATGTTCGGACCCCTGTTTGCCCCTCCTCAATAAACTACCGATGACAAATAGGATAGCTGAAAGGCTAGTCGTTTTCAAAAAGCTTAATGTTACATCCTGAAAAAAAGGGAACATTATCAAACTTGATAATTCTGCCAACGCCTGACACTGCCCCAGCGGAAAACTGATAATCCCCCCCCCCCCGACTATCTTAAAAGGTGGTAATTTTTGTCGATAATTAAAATTAAAGGAATACTTGATTAAATTAGTTAACAATTGATCGTGAATTCAGCCATACTAATGTCATAAGGTTAAATAAAGTAAGTAGAATGAGTCGGATTAAATCTGAAGCTATCTTATACTTTAATTCAGTAAACTAGTTTTGTGGCACCGTTAGGCTTTCCTAACAAGCTCTTTGCTATAAAATAATTGGGTAAATACGTGGATCAGACACTCCTAGCTGATGTACGCCGGCGTTAGTAAACCTATTGTAAATTGTGAAAAACTTTGTTGTTTATTTTGGGTTGTATCATCTCATGTGAACTTGAGAAGGTTTTTAAGCTTAAGACAAGTCAAGGATAATAGGATGTGTCATATTTAAATAAAATAGTGGTGAACTGTCAAATTTTCCAGTTTGTGTGAAAATTAAAAGTAAACTTAATAGATTATTATACAACCCACATTGGTGTGCTCCCCTTCTGGCCCTTCTGGCACCAATTCGATTTAACATGGAATGGATAAGTGCCTAGGTCCCGGCCCTACGCTTCACAAGATTATTTGTTTGAACTGGGTTCGCGCAGTTATTCATGAGCGTCCCCCTATTTTACTAGGAACTTCCACCCCATTAAATTATATGCCACCCCATTATAGTTACCATAAAATGACTCGCCCACATTCCAAATGCTTGTTTAACACACTCGCTTCAAGTCATCTGAAAAGGGGTTTGAACTGTCCTTCGTCAATCCCCCGGGCGCTAGAATAACCTTTTCACCACTTATTATCTGATTAATTTAATCTGCCCGTACCCTTCACGCTTCCCTAAATTAATAAAAAAATTTATTTGTGTAATTCTTTTTTAGTGGCGTGTGCATGCGTGTGTTTTGGTATTATGGACTATATGAGGAACACAAGATTTTACCGAGCTTCCGGGCAAGTGTATAAAAAAGAATACAAAAAAAACAAAAAATAAAAGCTTCTTATACTAATTTAAGAAGAATATCTCTTCTTTGATAAATAATAAATCCACCCAAAGCCTTAGAGCGTTCTTCTAATGACGAATGTAAAAACGATAATTGGGCGTACGTGAAAGGATGGGCAATTGTAGAGCAATCGGAAAGAAACCATTTTAATCAAATAGCGGACCCTGAAACAGAGGTAAAAATAATTTTAAAAGGGGAAGTGGAATGTAAATGGACAGCAAGGAAGTAGACGAACACACTAACCTTCTAACCTCGCATGAGCCGCTTTAAACTGGGGTAAATCACGTTTCAACTGAAAACTCTCCGCCGGAAGCTTTTCCACGACGAGCTTTTATAACTGTTCGGTGATTTGAATCATATCAAAAGGATTGTCATAATTCCGTAATTCGCAGGCCGCTTGAGCTGGGAATGCAAACCCAACAAACTGGTTGAAGGGTTATAGGTTTATTTTGTATATGGCACAGAGCGTCTAATGCATCCCCAGCCTTTTTGGAATGATTTGTCGGGCCGAGGGAAACAGGTGAATCCACGTTTTACAAAAGCTGTTTAACCAAAGGGAAGATTTAAGTTCCTTGTTATGAGCAACTAAAGGTCCTTGATGATTCGGATCCATGTCATACCGCGGAAGCAATTCGCAAGTGCACCAATCCGTTATTCATTTGAAAACTTTAGGCAAGGTTAAAAAAAGACTTATCCGTTAATTTTGTCCTTCTTGACTCTTGATGAGATGGTTGTCTGATTTAGCTGACCCTGCCTATTTCTAACTGGCAAGTAACACCCAAAAATAAACGGTAAGTAATGGGATTAAGATCTTTGCCAGGGCTTGAAAACCCGCTTGAACCATGAACTATGCGGGGGCATCCCCAGGAATATTAATGTAACAATGTCCTGCTGTTGTAGCAAAATTCGTCAACCTGTCCCTAACGTAAGAAATTAAAATCCGCCCAGTTCGGACCCACCACCATAACCTTTGGGATCATGGTGTTTTCGCCCTGACGGAAAATAACTGTCCACTAGTGGGGACTCAAGAAAGAATAAGGCAGAATTACGCCAAGAGTTTGTAAATGCAATGCCGGCGTCTTGCAGAATCAAATAGTCTTGATTTAGAGGTCCAACTGGACCTATCGGCCCAAAAAGAAATAAAGGCGCGTTACTCGTTCTTTCGCTAAAGCACTACGACAGTAGGTAGGTAGGGTCCTGAGTCAGGTGTGAGCCGCCATACCATTTTGCAACCTTGGCCTGTACTACTCCCGCCAAGGTCGTGGACGTTGTAGTGATTCAGCTTTCATATTCAGTGTCTGGAACCACTAATCGTTGGCCCCTACTGTGTTTTTATAGCCTTTAAGAATAACCCAATTGGCCTCCAAGGTAGCATTGGGTTATAAACCCCATGGCAAAGGAGATTAACCGCTTGGGGCACATCAAATCATTAAGCCAACGAGAGGGTATTTTCCCCTAATGCAGGTTTCGTTCAATTTTCGCCGTTGAACTTTCCAAATCACAAAAAAAAACCAATGGGGGAAATTCTCGAGTGAAGAGACTCCGCTCCAGTGGAAGAGGGACAGAAGGCACTTTAGGTTATGCATTCCAAAAAAAAACCGTAAAAAAACCTAAAAAAAAAATTTTTAGAATGTTCAACTGTCCTTTAATACAAATTATTATTGCCAATGTCAATTAATAACCATCAGAAGTGAGTACAAATTAACAAATTTTCTTTTTGAGCCTTTAATACGATTTTGGTATTTAAAATTTGTTCCAAACTTTAGTTCTAGTTATAACCTTATTGTGTCTTGTTTAAAATATTAGTTTATACAGGTTGTTAAGGTAAATTTTTAATATGTTTTATGCTATGCTCAAGATAATGTGTAGTTGACTTAAAACTTGTTACATAAATAAAAATAAAAGAAATAGTATAATTAACTAATTAAGACTGTAGAAATATAATTGGTTAATGTTCAACTAGGTTATCCGAGATTTCCAAGCGAAATTTTAATTTAAAACCTTTTAAATCCTAATAGTTACTTTTTTTTAATTTTTTTTACATTTGTATTACATATTTTTTTTTACATTTTTAAATTAATTTTAATGTATGTTTTTTAAAAATTTTTTTCCTTTTTAATAGATTTAATTTTCCTTTGAAAAGAGGACTCACTTTAATAACTTCGTGAAAATAATGCTTGAAATCTCCTAACAGTTGGATTAACCCAACTTTTAGCATTGTCCTCGATATTGTTTAAAAGGGGGTAATAAAAAATAAATGTAGCACAATTTCAATTTAAATTAAAAAAAAAAATGGCCTAGAAGATATTGGTTTTTTGTATTTTTTACAAGGTAATTTATAATTCCTGCAAATTTTGTACATTATCATGAATTGCGTGTAAAATATTGTTAAGTACATTATTTATAACATGTCTGAATATTTTTTTTCAATTAAAACTGGGGGCAGAGGTTCGAAAGGTATTATTTTTAAAATGCACATCACCGTCGCGGACAAATCGGTTTAAAAAAAGAACTCGTAACCTCCTCCGGTTCAATTTATTATTACACATTTTTGAGAAATTGGTAAAGAAACATAACGGAAATTGCAAGGAAAAAAGCTTTCCAGATAAACACCGTTTATAAAGTCACGAACAACAGGTTTGGAAACCCGCACTAGTTCTCACGAGTCATTTTTGGCATTTATTAACAAAACTTGGAAACATTTAAAATTTAAAGTATAGAAATTATTGGAATCGCAATTTGGCTTTAACCTCCGTTCATTCAAGGGGGAAATTATTTTGCAGTCGGCCGCTTTCGAGACACATACCCGTACCGTACCACTTCCGAATGCCCCTTTTTGCAAGCTAACGACTTTTATAATAAATAATATGCCAAAAATGTCACCCTTGTTGTTGAGTACTTCAATACAAAGATGTTAAATATTTATGGTCCAGGTGCGGGGAAACGGGCGAAAAAAGATGTGATGTAATTACCGGGGCACTGGTGCTAATTGCGGGAAATTAAAAGACGGATTAAATGCGCGGTTAAAAGAGTGAATTGAATAGCAAACGATTGATTATCAGAGGCCGTGAGAGAACATCGCTGGGTAATAAACGTCGCCGGTTCCACCGCATTAGAAACGCGCGGGCTGGTACAATGGTTTCGGCCGCGTGAGTGCTAGCTGACGGTGCCTAACAATCACAACCAGCTTTGATCAGCACTAAATAGTGATCTACCTTAAGGGTAATATAATTATAAGTTAATAGATTGATTAAACATAACTGAAAAGTACCGTAACTGATTGGCTGCAATCCCCTCGTGCCCTAGACTTCTGAATCCCTACATTTTAATTGACTGCCTAAATCCTACCTATCGGAACTACTCCCCCCCCCTTAATGGTTAATTTAGCCTAATCTAGTCATAATGAATTTATGATTACAAATTTAGTAAGGCTCTAATCTAAAACACTTAGCTGTCGAGCGAGCGGCCGGAGTCGGCGTCTTCACCCATCGGGCATGGAAAACACTCCCTGCCTCTCCGCCTGCGTACGCCGCACCCTTCCCAGATCCTCGCGCATGCGCACGCGATAGTTGCATCTCCCGCCGCGGGTGGCGCCGCCAAAATCCCCCCCCCCCAAAATGTGTTTTTTTCCCTTTTTTTGGGTTGGGTTTTTTTTTTTTTTTTTTTTTTAGGCGGGAGGTGAGGAAGGTGTGGGGCTCAGCTTGGCCGGTTAAAATCCTGGGGGCCGAAGAGTCCGCCTCTCCTCCAGCAGGGAGGTGCCCTAAGTTCGAAAGTGACTCCGCGGGGATGTGTTGTAAGTCGTCAACAGTTGGTTGGTTGAAGCAGCGGTCAGTGTTCTGAAATTCTTCTCTTTTCTTTTTTTTTTTTTTAATAGAAGGTAAGGTGTGTCGGCTCGCGCGGCAAAATAACTACTTAACTACTTATGGTAAACTTGATCCTAACCATTTTGCTGGAACTAAACCTAAATCTGAAGTGGTGCGGGAGTGTGTCAGCGAAATGGTGTATATAGTAGGATGGATCCGATTGGTATCACACCTTCCACCGGTTCTGATCACGCAGTGTGGCCTCGCCACTCTTTGGTTAGCTGATACTTGTATAGGGCTAATAGCCATGATAGTGGGTTAGCCGTAACAGCGGCTGTGTGCACTACATAATAGTGATTTAAAATAGATGCAGCAAATTCTGGTGGGGCAACCCATGCCTCAAGGTAGTTGAATGCGCCACTACCCGCCATAGTTGGAGGTTAGATGCGGCAATCCATGCCGAAATGCAATAAGATGACAATGTGCTTCACACTATTAGATTGGTATATAGACCAATAGTGGTCGGACAGCTGAATTATTGCCCCTCCTCAATCCAGGGCTCAGCCGATGGACGATAGGATAGCTGAAAGGCGGGTAGTCGTTGTTCATAGATGGCGTGACTGGAATGACATCCCTTGAATAGGTTGAACCAGTTGACTCACACTTGGTTATTAATTCGCAAATCGCTGACACATGCCCTTATCGGACGCAAAATCCCCCCCCCCCGCGACTATCTTAAATGGTAAGGTAATCTTAATTGTTCGCTAATTTGAAAGAAAAGGAATTGACTTGATTAAATTAGTTATGGTTGACTAAAGGATCGTGAATTACAGCAAAATACTAATGTAATAAAGGTTAAAAATAAATAAAAAAAATTATAATATAAAAGGAAAATTAAATCTGAAAGCTTTATCTTAAATACAATAATTAAAATTAGTAAACCTAGTCCTATTGTTTGACACACGTTACGCTTCCCTTCAATCTTTGCTTATTAAATATATTGGTAAATAAACGCTGGAGAGAAACACTGCCTAGTCTGTACGTACGTCGGTCGTTAGTAAACGCGATGGGAGAACTGTCGGTGAGAAAAGGTAAACATTAAGTCGGTCTGTATGTGAGGTTGGTAATGTATAGAAACATCTCAGGTGACTTGAGTAATGGACCCCTTTTTAAGCTGTTGACAAGTGGAGGTGAAGGTAGGATATTAAATATTAAATTAATTACTAAGGTTGATTATCAAATTTTAAATGTGGTTGTGTGAAAATTAAAGTAACTTAATAGATTGTGGCTTGGGCCAATTCCCCATTGTCGTGTATTGTTGTAGCGTCCGTCTGTCTGTTGTCCTAGGTCTCGCAGCCGACCCGATTTAACAATGGAATGCGATAAGGCCGTCCCTCGACGACGTCTTCCGCCCTATCGCTTCCAAGAATAATTGTTTGAGCTGGGTGCAGTCTATTCATATATTGACCGCGCTCCCAAATAATATACTAGGTTTTAATCTTACAGCTACATTAAATTATATGCCAACACCCCGAATAGATATATGTAACACAATATTTAATACTAGAAAATTCAATTCTTATAACTAATTGGTTCATTGTCAATTCTGACATGTTTGTCCTGCTCCTAATGATCGTCCCTAATACATCGCGCTAAATAACCTTATTTCATCCACTTAACTTTATTATACTACTTAATTTAATCTGCCCGTATCCCTAGCTCACTGTTGGCATCCCTAAGTACTAAATAGATAAGAAAAGAGATAGACAGGACAGAGATAGTCATGTGTAAGTGTGGTGACGAACGTTGTGCTATTATGTGTGAGTGGCGTGTGCGCGTGCGTGTGTGTGTGTGTATGTTACACTGCGACTATCCTGAGGCGTGTCGACTCACCTCACGATGGCTTATCCGCCAGCTGTGTGCCGGGCAAGCAGCATAAACAAAAGTGAATTACGAAAAAAAACACAAAAATATTACACAGCTTTCGTTTATACTGGAATTAAGGAACTTATGAAATGATCTCTCTAACCTAATTGATAAAAAAAATTAAAACTTGCCACGGTCACAGCGGCTTAGCAGCGTTCTCCCTAATGACGATGTAGAAAACGGTAAAAAAGGTTGCGGCGCCTCACGTCAACAGGACGTCGGGCAATCTGTAGGGGAGTCCTCGTAAAGAAACCCCTTAGACTCAAACGCCCGACCCCGTGGTAACTAGAGGTGTCGCCCGGAAGAAAATTTAAACGCGGGAAGACGAGTAGATAGAATGAAGGAAAGGAAAGGAAGATGGAACTTAAGAACTACACTAACCTAGGCTAGGGACCGTCGCATAGCACTCACCCGGCCATATTAAAACTGGGGCTGAAAAACACGTTTTAACTGAGAAACGTGCGCCGACGTAACAAAGTTCCCCGTTGACGGCTTTACTAACTGCACGGTGACCGGTGTGGTGAATCGGGATATCACACACGGGTTGGACCATTGTGGCATGAGTTTGTAATTTACGTTATCGGCCGCTTTGGACTGGGGATGTAGTCTGTACATAACCCAATCACCCGGTTTGAAGTTATGGGGCTTGTTATCCCTGTTGTAGTACGCCTCGCGCGACGCAGAGCGTCTAACGCTTGCCTCCAGCGCTGTTCCGTTGGAATCTGCGGGGCCGAGGGCACTAGCTCGTCGAACCTCCACGCTAACTGAAGCGGGTGTTTAATTTCCCTACCCAGGAACAAGCTAGCAGGCGTTGCGCCTGTGCTGTCATGCTGGGCGGAATTGAAGGCCACTTGAAACCAATGTAGGTTCTGGTCCCATGTCCGATGATCCGCCTGGTGGTATATTCGCATGGCGACTTTCAGATTTTTATTCACCCGTTCAACGTTATCGGCGCTGGGGTTGAAAGGGGACTCTAGGTCCGTTATAATATTGTCTGTCTTGACTCGGAAAGTACGATCGGGGGTTGTTCTGATATTGCTGACCCTGCCTAGTTTGCTGCAACTCCGTCTGTCGAATAACCTCCATACGTGGAATCAGGGATAATAGATCTGTGATCTGGCCCGGGGCTGGAAAACCCGCTAACCTGACCCTAGTGGGTGGGTTCATCCCTGTTAATATTATGTCTAATATGTCATGACTGCTATGCAGCAAAATATCCGCCGCCTCCCTAACGTCCATAATAAAATCCGCCAGCGTCTCCGCGGGACCCTGGACACGGTAGACCGTTTGGTTCAATAGGTGTTGCTTCGCCCTGTCGGGTAAAAACGTGTCCACTAGATCAGCCATGAGCTGGTGTATTGGAGCGTCCTTAAGTACGGCTTCGGCCCACATCGCCCTTAAGTGCCCGGCTGTCTTAGGCAGCAATGCGACCAATAGCTGCTTGTTGCTAGCCAGGTCCAACTGGACCACTCGGCGGATCGCTCTGAGGAAATCCAGCAACGCGCGCGCCTCGACGCCGTTACAGTTGGGCGCCGATGAAAGCAGGTCCCTCACGACAGTTGGTAGTGTGGGGGTGCGCTGAGCGGTCTCGTGAGCCGCCAGGGTGCTGGCGATCTGATTGCCCACCGCTTGGGCCGTGGCCTGGACTACGTCCCGCCACTGGTCAGGACCGGGGTGTTGCTCCGCGTCTGATTGCAGGCTTACCGGTGCGGTAACCACTATGGGCGTCACTGGCAAGGCGCCCCCTGAGTTTTTAATATGTTCTTTAAGAAGAACCCTATTGGCCTCCAAGGTAGACATTGGGTTCAAACCCCATTTGTTGCACTGGGCCACCGCTTGGGCCGCATTAAGATCATTTATCCAGGACGTTTCCCGGGGTCGCTTTTCCCACCAAATACAGGCTTTTCCGCCATTTAAATTTTTTTTGCCTTCAAAATTCGATTCAAATCACAAAAAAAAAATATCCAAACGCCGTAGGAAAGTAATCAATCATTAATCATTGACCACCAGGTGGGGAGGGAAACGAACCCTACATAGGGCAACCAGAAAAAAAACCCTATTATTTACAAAACACCTAAAAAAAATTTTTTCCCCATTAAAAATTAACTGTCCCATTAATTAATTAAATTAAAATTATTGTCCAATGTCCAATTAATTAATAATAAAATTACAAATACAATTTATATTTTCTTGTTTTTAAATGCCTTAATACGATATGTATTTAAAAGAATTGTTCCACTTTTAGTCAGTAATATTCGTTAGTGTGTTTGTTCAACCAATAAGTTCAGCTGGACACGGCTGGGTGGCTTTGGAGTGGGAAAAAAACCGGTTTTTTTTTGTGGTCGATACTGCTCAAATAAACTGGAATACCGTTGACCCGTTAATAACTTGCTGGGTGAATTTTAATACTAAATGAAAAGGAAATACGCTAAACTTAACTTTTAAAAGACTGTAAAGAAATATTAATCCATCGTTAACGCCTCTCCACTCAGGGTTACCCGAGATTTCCCAAGCGAAAAATTTTATTTTCAGTCTTATTAAATCCTCTAATATTATCTTTTTTTTAAAAATTTTTTTTCATTTGCTTTTACATATTTTTTTTTTACATTTTTTAAAATTTTTTTATATTTTTTTTTTAAAAAATTTTTTTTTCCTTTTTAATAATTTTCACTTATTTTCCCTTTTTGGGAAAAAAGGACACATATTTTAAAATTCGCTTGGAAAATAAGGCGTGAAATCTCCAGAAGTTTGGGTTAACCCAAGCTTTGAAGCACTTGTCACAGAATTCGTTTTCAAAAGGTGTAATTAAAAATAAAAATTGCAGCACCATCTTAAAAAAAAATTTAAAATATTCTAAACTAAATTAAATGGGAAAAGAAGTAAGGGCCGTCCAGAAGACTATTGGCTTTCGTATTTGTAACTAATGGCTAAAGTGGAATTCCCCCGCAAACTTGATAAATTTTGTATTGCTTTAAATATTCACAGTTAAGATATCTGACGTTATTTATATAAATCTGAAAAATTTTTTTTTTAACTCCTCAAATTCAAAAAATTGGGCACGAGGTTTGAAGGTAATTGTTAAATGCACTCCGCGTCCGTGTAAAAGGAAAATTTACAAAAATTGAAACGAACTTTTCCTCCCCTCATTTTATTATTTTTCTTTCTTTATAAATTGAAAAAAGAGGGAAAATTACGGAAAATTTACAATGCTGAAATCACCGGATCACGCGGTCGCAGCCTATAGACAGGTTTTTAAAAAGCACGACAAAAGCCCGTCTACAA
This sequence comes from Stictocephala bisonia, assembly GCA_035578905.1. Taxonomy (NCBI): domain Eukaryota; kingdom Metazoa; phylum Arthropoda; class Insecta; order Hemiptera; family Membracidae; genus Stictocephala; species Stictocephala bisonia. Next base: position 4,929 of record JAQJVL010006775.1, on the reverse strand, counting down.
ACCCCAGACACCACCTCCAGATTCCACGTCATTTTCTCGGATTTTTTTAAACAAAACATTTAAATCACCTTGTTTTTAAAATAATATTGCTTAAATTCAATTGAGTAATTTGCAAATTTTTTTGCTTTATCGTTGAATGCCAGAGTGAAAGTCAGTTTTTCCGGTCGGCCGACATGCTCGTGACGACATGCCCGTGCCGTGACCGACATGTCCGTATCGGCCTCTCTTCGTGCAAGCTAACCGACCTTTTTACTAATAAACCCATATGTATATTGCCAAAACTGATCACCCTGCTATTTCATTCTTTAAAAAAATATTTAATTCTTTATTCTGAACGCTCTGCTACCAATTTGCGGGGAAACGAGCGAAAAAAGATGTGATGTAATTACCGGGGCACTGGTGCTAATTGCGGGAAATTAAAAAACGGATTAAATGCGCGGTTTTAAAAAAGTGAATTGAATAGCAAATGATTGATTATCAGAGGGCCCTGAGAGAACACGCTGGGGAATAAACGCGCCGTTCCCCGCATTAGAAACCGCGGGCTGGTACAATGGGTTTTGGCCGCGTGAGTGCTAGCTGAGGGCCTAAAAACAACCAGTTTTGATCAGCACTAAATAGTGACTACCCTTTAAAGGGGGAAATATATTATAAGTTTAAAAGATTTATTAAAAAAATAACTGAAAAGTCCGTAACTGATTGGCTGCAATCCCCCCGTGCCCAGATTTGAATCCCTACATTTTAAAAGACTGCCTAAATAAATCCACCTATCGGAACTACTCCCCCCCCCCCCTTTAAAGGTTTTTTTTTGCCTAATCAGTCTAATAATTTATAAAACAAATTTTGTAAAGGCTCTAATCTAAAACCTTAGCTGTCGGCGAGCGGCGGAGTCGGCGTCTTTACCCATGGGATGGAAAACCTCCCCCCGCCCCCCGCCTGCTACGCCGACCCTTCCCCCATCCCGCGCATGCGCACGCGATAGTTGCATCTCCCGCCGCGGGTGGCGCCCCCAAAATCCCCCCCCCCCCAAAATGGTTTTTTTTTTCCCTTTTTTTTGGGTTTTGGGTTTTTTTTTTTTTTTTTTTTTTAGGCGGGAGGTGAGGAAGGTGTGGGGCTCGCTTGGGCCCGGTTAAAATCCGGGGGGCCGAAAAGTCCGCCTTCCTCCAGCAGGGGGGTGCCCTAATTTTGAAAGTGACTCCGGGGGTGTGTTGTAATCTCAAAATTGGTTGGTTTAAGCAGGGTCTGTTCGAAATTCTTTCTTTTCTTTTTTTTTTTTTTTAAAAAGAAGGAAGGTGTTCGGCTCGCGCGGCAAAAAACTACTTAAAAAACTTAGGTAAAATTGATCCTAACCATTTTGCGGAACAAAAACCCAAAACTGAAAATGGTGCGGGGGTGTGTCAGCGAAATGGTGTATATAGTAGGGTGGATCCGATTGGGATCACCCCTTCCCCCCGGGTTTGATCCGCAGTTGGCCCCGCCACTCTTTTGGGTTTGCTGATACTTTTATAGGGGAAAGCCATGATGTGGGTTTGCCGAAAGCGGCTGTTTGGCAACATAATAGTGATTTAAAATAGATGGCAAATTTGGTGGGGCAAACCCCTGCCCCAAGTTAGTTGAATGCGCCACTACCCGCCATAGTTGGAGGTTAGATGCGGCAATCCATCCCAAATGCAAAAAAAAGACAATTTCTTCACATATTAGTTGGTTTTTAGACCCAAAAGTGGTCGGACAGCTGAATTATTGCCCCCCCAAACCAGGGCCTAAACCGATGGACGATGGATAGCTAAAGGCGGGTAGCGTTGTTCTAGATGGCGTGACTGGAAAACACCCCTTTAATAGGTTAACCATTGACTCACACTTGGTTATTAATTCGCAAATCGCTGACACATCCCTTTCGGACGCAAAAAACCCCCCCCCCCCGCGGGCTATCTTAAATGGGAAGGTAAACTTAATTGTTCGCTAATTTTGAAAGAAAAGGAATTTACTTGATTTAAATTTGTTTTTGGGTTTACTAAAAGGGTCGGAATTACAGCAAAATACTAAAAGTAATAAAGGTTAAAAATAAAAAAAAAAAAAATTTTTAATATAAAAGGGAAAAATTTTAAATCTGAAAGCTTTATCTTTAAATACAATAATTAAAATTTTAAACCTAGCCTATTGTTTGACAACGTTTCCTTCCCCTTTAATCTTTCTTATTTAAATAATTGTAAATAAACGTGGAGAGAAACATGCCTAGTCTGTACTACGTCGGTCGTTAGTAAACCCATGGGAGAACTGTCGGTAGAAAAGGTAAACATTAAGTCGGGCTGTATGTGGGGTTGGGGAATGATAGAAACATCCAGGTGACTTAGTAATGGACCCCTTTTTAAGCTGTTACAAGTGGAGGGGAAGGGGGATATTAATATTAAATTAATTACTAAGGTTGATTATCAAATTTTAAATTGGTTGTGGAAAATAAAGTAACTTAATAAAATTTTGGCTTGGGCCAAATTTCCCCAAAATTTTCGTGTATTTTGTAGCGTCCGTCGTCTGTTGTCCTAGGGGTCTCGCAGCCGCCCGATTTAACAATGGGAAGCGATAAGGCCCTCCCTCGACGACGTCTTCCGCCCTATCGCTTCCAAGAATAATTGTTTGACTGGTGCGTCTTTCATTATTGACCGCGCTCCCCAAAAAATATACAGGTTTTAATCTTACAGCTACATTAAATTATAGCCCAAAACCCCCCAATAATAATGTAACCAATATTTAATACAAAAAATTCAATTTTATAAATAAATTTGGGTTTATTGTCAATTTTGACATGTTTGTCCTGCTCCTAAAGTCGCCCCCAAAACACGCGCTAAATAACCTTTTTCTCCACTTAACTTTTTTAATACTTAATTTAAAATCCCGATCCCAGCTCACGTTGGCATCCCAAAATACTAAAAGATAAGAAAAAGAGAAGACAGGCAGAGATGTCGTGTAAGTGTGGTGACGAACGTTTGCTATTTGTGTGAGTGGCGTGTGGCCGTGGTGTGGTGTGTGTATTTTACACGCGACTTTCCCGAGGCGTGTCGACTCATCACGATGGCTTTATCCGCCACTGGTTTCCGGGCAAGCAGCATAAACAAAAGTGAATTACAAAAAAAAAACAAAAAATTACACAGCTTTCGTTTATACTGGGAATTTAAAGGGAAATTATGAAATGACCCTTTTTAACCAATGATAAAAAAATTAAAACTTGCCACGGTCACAGCGGCTTAGCACGTTTTCCCCCAATGAGATTTAGAAAACGGTAAAAAAGGTTGCGGGCCTCACTCAACGGGCTCGGGCAAACTGTAGGGGATCCTCGTAAAGAAACCCCCTTTGACTCAAACGCCCGACCCCGGGTAACTGAGGTGTCCCCGGGAAGAAAATTTAAAAGCGGAAGAAAGAGTAGTAGAATGAAGGAAAAGGAAAGGAAAATGGAAACTTAAGAACTACCTAACCCAGGCTAGGGACCGTCCATAGCACTCACCCGGCCATATTAAAACTGGGGCTGAAAAACACGTTTTAAACTAAACGTGCGCCGAGTAACAAAGTTTTCCCCGTTGACGGCTTTACTAACTGCACGGTGACCGGTTGGGGAATGGGAATCACACACGGGGGGGACCCTTGTGGCATGAGTTTTAAATTTACGTTATCGGCCGCTTTTGGGTGGGGATGTTTCTGTACATAACCCAATCACCCGGTTTGAAGTTATGGGGCTTGTTATCCCCTGTTTGTAACGCCTCCGCGACGAGAGGGGTCTAAAAAGTTGCCTCCAGCGCTGTTCCGTTGGAATCTGGGGGCCAGGCACTAGCTCGTCGAACCTCCCCCGCTAACGAACGGGTGTTTAATTTTTCCCACCCAGAAAAAGCTAGCAGGCGTTGCGCCCGTCTGTCATGCTGGGCGGAATTTAAGGCCCCTTGAAACCCAAAGTAGGTTCGGTCCCCTGTCCGATGACCCCCTGGGGGTATATTCGCATGGCATTTCAGTTTTTTTTCACCCGTTCAACTTATCGGGGCTGGGGTTGAAAAAGGGGGCTCAGGGCCGTTATAAAATTGTCGTCTTGACTCCGGGGAAAATACGATCGGGGGGTTTTTCTGATATTGCTGACCCGCCCATTTGCTGCAACTTCCGCTTCGAATAATCCATACTGGAACAGGGATAATAGATCTTGATTGGCCCGGGGGCTGGGAAAACCCGCTAACCTGACCCTAGTGGGGTGGGGCATCCCGTTAAAATTTGTCTAATATTTATGATGCTATGCACAATAACCGCCGCCTCCCTAAACGCCCCTAATAAAAATCCGCCGGTCTCCCCCGGGGACCCGGACACGGTAGACCGTTTGGTTCAATGGTGTTTTTTCGCCCTTCGGTAAAAACGTGTCCACTAGATCAGCCCTGAGCTGGGGTATTGGAGCGCCTTAATACGGCTTGGCCCAATCGCCCTTAAGTGCCCGCGTCTTAGCAGCAATGCACCAATGCGCTTGTTTCTACCAGGCCAACTGGGCCACCGGGGGATCGCTCTGAGGAAATCCAAACCGCGGCCCCCCCCCGCGTCACCCCTTCTTTGGGGGGCCGAGAAAGCAGGTCCCCCCACGCAGTTTGGGAGTGTGGGGGTTCGCTAGCGGTCTCGTGAGCCGCCGGGGCTGGCGATCTGATTGCCCACCGCCCTTTGGGCCTGGCCTGGACTACGTCCCCCCCACTGGTCAGGGCCCCGGGGTTTGCTCCCCGTTGATTGCAGGTACCCGGGCGGTAACCACTATGGGCTCACTGGGAAGGCGCCCCCCGAGTTTTTAATATTTCTTTTAAAAAGAACCCTATTGGCCTCCAAGGGAGACATTGGGTTCAAACCCATTTTTGCACTGGGCCACCGCTTGGGGCCCATTAAACCTTTATCCAGGACGTACCCGGGGGTCGCTGTTCCCAC
>JAQJVL010006774.1:0-27151 GCA_035578905.1 Stictocephala bisonia | reverse complement strand
AAAATTTTCCTAAAAAATTTTACTAGTTTTACATTTCAATTTTTTTTTACTATGGGAGGTGTTTGAAAATTTGTTAAAAAAGTTTTCAAGTTTACATTACAAGTAGAGAGTATGGCCCGTGTAGATTTTTTATGCAGTATGTTCTGAAGGATCATTCTGTAGTTATCAAATAAGAACGTTTTAGAGGTTATAATTTATTTTTATTAAAATAGCCATTTCCCTAAAGCTTTGAAAAAAACCTTTTATACAGCCTGATGATTTTGGTTTTTTATAGGCTGCCCTGAAAAGGCTATCAGGTACCTATGCTAACACTTTTTTACATGTCTTTTTTTATTTACTTTTCTTCTACAGGTATATATCGTATGGTTTTCTGTCAGCTACCATTATTTGTTTTATTTATTTATTTAAAATTATATAAAAGCTGAGTTTTATAGTTAATCAAAAAGTCCAAAAGTCATTACACTATAACAAAAATTAAAAATAAAAGAATAAATATCTCAAAGAATAAAATGTGACAAATGATCTCCTGTCACAAAGCTAAATCTAGCCCATCAAGCCATTTAAGACCTGCCTCACTGGTTCTATTTATGCTAGCTAATCACTCCCCCTAAACTTATGCTGAAATTATGTGATCCACTCCCCACAATCACATGACTGATCAACTGTCAATCCCTATTTGTATTTCCAGAATTACATCTGCCCACTCCAGTTCAAAACCGATTCAATAATGTCCACTCCCTACGAGGGAGGTTCATCCCACCTACAGGTATTGACGGATCATTAATAAGGAACTTATTCTGCCAGGTAAGAGACTCGTATAGAAAAATTTTTACATAACGACCGGTTTTCCTATTCCTATTAACAACAAAATATTTTCATACTAATCTCGCAATGCTTGAAGCAGTCCTACATTTACACTGGGCTAATCAAAAAGGTATACAACCTTCATGTGTAAAGCATGTGCTTGTTACAAATTTGAAAATGTAACACGTTATTGTAGACTTAAACACTAAAATAAGATGTGCATTAAAACACAGATCTAGAGCTTAAGGTCTGATGAAAGCTATTAAACTGATGAAAGTGGCTTAGTTGTAAAAAGATAGCTTTGCCCGATACAGCAACTTAGTTTCTACAGTCACAGCCTAATTGCTCATCTATAAATAGACAGCATCACTCTTGTGGTAGCTGCAATTAAGTTATATTGATGTCCAACTTAAAAGAGTCATGAGAGCTATGAGTAGCACTCTCATGGTAACTTCACAACCTTGGCTTCCTGTCCTGTGCACTATAGCTCCTCTAGAGATAAGACGTCAGGAGAAACTAGTTAAAAAATTCAATAAGATCTTGAATGCTCTGCACTTCCCCATCACACAGGATCTTCCATGTCTGAGCAGTCACATGAAACCTCGAACGCACTTCTACAATCTGCTTTCCAGTTGAACAGATCACATTTTTTGCCCAATACCAGCTAAGCCATAGCACGGAACAGTTTTGATGGATGAAAACAAGTCCTTAATATCAATCTGTCAATACCTGTAGATAGGATGAACCTCTCTCAAGGGAATGGTCACTGCTGAATCGCTTCTGAATTGGCATGGCATGGAAATATAAAAAGAGATTGACACTAGAACATTCATGTGATTGCAGTTTATCCAAACAATAGATCACATAGTTACAGAGTGCCTCCTGCTTTCCTTTATGGAGGGATTCAGAGCGTTCATGAATAAAATCTGTGAGGTAGGTCTTAAAGAACTTAATGGTTTAGATTTAGCTCTGTGATAGCAGGCTCCCTTACATTTTCTATAAAAAATAACATGACTTGGATTTTGTTCCAAAAATATTGTATACCTTCTTAAGTTATCAAAATAATTAAGAACAGTGTGGCAATAATGCTAAGTGAAACATACTGTCAATTTGTATTATCCTTCCCCAGTCTCATATTTCCCTGTTCCCTTAGTCCTGTTCCCTGTCATACAGCCCTGTTTCATCCTGTACAAGTAACAGCAATACCAAAGTCTAATATGTTGTTTAGTTAACATAATGATATCTACAAAAAAAGTGTTGCAGATTAAAAAAGGCAGTTTATACTATAGATCATTAGGTAATAAATAAGTTGTTGTTTCTGATAAAACTTATTTAATTCACATTTTAACCGATTGAAATATTTATTTTAGAATATTTATTATCACCCTGGTACCTTAGTGGTCTGGATTCCAGGAACTCTAAGTACAGACACCATGATATGCAGCAGGGGTGTGACATCTGGAAGGGAGTAGAGAACAAAGACCAGCCGCCGACAAAGAAGTTCCAGTTGGGTAAGAAGGGCTGTCCATGTACTGGACCCTGGGCCTAGACCTGCCTCCAAAGGCAAACAATCCAAATAGCATGCCACATTGTGCAGAATCACTGGCAACTGCTCTACTGTCAACGACTTCTTTGTGTTCAAATTCTGAAATTCAAATTCCAGATGGTAAATTTACAACTGGTTAAAATTTGTTACAACTTTTCCTTAACTGTTATATAAAAAGGAAAAGGAACAGATCGACTTAAAAATTTAAAGTCTTAAAAAAGCAATAATTAATCAAATAATTTATTAAAGTACTTTAGTAAAGTAAAATGTCTCAATGAAAACTCGTATTTGTCTCTTACTATTAATATAATTTCATATAGATAGTTTTGTTATAACTGCTTGTGATATAATTAGTATATTTTCCATTGTGAATATGATAGCCTTTCATAAAATTCCATTCCCTTTGCACACTAGGATTTCCATCTGGAAATTTGTCTCCTATCTGCCAATGGTCAAAGCAAAACTACTATAAGAACAAGCATAGTTTTATGCAACAAGCATGGGACTAAATCTCATGTCAATACTGGTGAAGAATTTGTACATAATGTTTAACCTATATAATCAAGAATATACTAAACTTCAAATACAACTAAACTAAATAATCAAGAAAACTAAAATCTAGACTTAAATTTAAAAACTGACCTAGTATACATATATACAAGACAACAAAATACATCATGAAATATTTGAAAGGATAAAGGAATATTAAAAATGTAGGAAAAACAATTTATAAACAGTGCTGTCTAATATTAGTCCTAGTAAGATATGTAAAGTTGATTACTGAGATGGAATTTTCCAAAACAGTACAACAAATTTGTATGTCGCCAAATAATTGATTTTTTTGATCGGAATATATTACACTCGTTTAAATTGTTGTCTCAAAATCTATATTTTGAAAAATCCTTCAAGGTATTACTTTAAATTCATATCTATATTAATGGTAAAATAAACTTTACACATTATCTATACAAAGATGAACATTAGTGATATTACAAAAGTAGGTTTACCTCGAGTAGAAGTTGGAGTGGAGCAATGGGGTTAAGTTCATTGAAGTCTAAAAGAGCCTGTGCAACACTGCGGAAGAACTGGATCCTTGATGAATCTATAAAAGAGAATTTTGTAAAGGTGTATATTTTTTTGTCTTAATTCTTAAAATGTCTGTAAGCTAAAAAATAGTCTGCGCTCGTAGGGAAAATATAACGCATCTGATGCACAGTACGCAAAGTTGACATAGAATAGCTTGATAGGACTTGCTAAATATCAAACCAATCTGATTTTCAGGAGTATGTCAACATTTCCAACATGCACATGTCATAAAAGCAATATCGCACGTGAAGTTTTACTCATGGGCTTGCTGATGTGAACATGTCCATGAGCAAGATATTGCCGGTAGTACCTTCTTAAGACCTATTGTGGTACATTTGAATCATTATGCATTTAAAAACATTTCTCAATGCCAGGTCATTTCTACATACAGTATTTAAATGTATATACATAATTATTACTTCATATCTTTATAACTATAGAGTAAAAACCAAGGAAGAAATAAATCCTAAAAAAAAATAAGGCAGCAAGAACAATCCCAAGGATAAAAAGAACTTGCATGTCCTGATAAAATAGAATCATATTTATGGAACTTGAACAAGGTAGTAGTCTATTATTTTTTCTTAGTCTATTGATTATAAAAATCCCCTGAAGTCTTGGCTTATTTATCGTCTAATCAATCCAAAAAAATAAATTACTAACTTGATAAAAAAAATTACTTGCAGGTCTAAAGCTAATGATTTTAATAGAATATAGCTCATTTCAGTCACTAAGCTAGGTATATTTAATTTAAAACATACTGTGGAATCCTAAATTTATATTTTTCCTTCAAATTCTAAGATATATTCCACACAAACTGAAAAATTAATATCTATATATTCCTAAAACTGTTATAAACCCACCCTCAAAAAGTAAATAAACTATTGGGTTAAATAAATAATTAAGTAAAATTGCTAAAGTTAAATAACCAACAAATTAGAGTTTTCGAAATGTACTTTACCCTCAAACCGCAATTCGACATATTTTCTGTTGGTTAGCACCTATCAGACTAATCACTTGTTATTAGGGGTGTGCGAGTCCTCGAAACTTCGAGTATTTTATTACTCAAACATGGCTTAATTTAGTTTTAAGAGTAAACAGTTTTATAAGTTATGAATGAAAACTGTACGCTTCCTTGTGTTTTGTTTTACTATTAATCATATGTTATCAGTTTGGTATGCGTAATCTATGAACTAAACTATATGCCTAAGAATTGCTCTCTACCACGACGACAGTCAAATTAACTAGTCAACGTAGTGAACGAGTTTGTTCATTATGATTTGAACTAGTTTAATTCAAAGTGAACAATAGAGCTGGGAAGGTAGCAATCACACGTTGGTTGACCGAGTCTACTAGTAACTTGTACCCTAACATAAAATAGCGTGATTATAACATAAATACTGGTCAGTGTCGTTATGAACCAAAAAAGGGGACGAGAGATCCAGATCAAGATGCTAAAAAAGACCTGTTACCGACATAAGTCTAATGGTCTATACGCCGTGGAAAGTATGCCTATTTCCGTTCATATCAATATCACTCAGTCAAAAGGATCACTTTACATCCTAAGAACTTTTTTTCCAATATTTTCTAGGCAAAAGTCAATCTTGTTTGTGTTTTATACATGCAAGGAACTGTTCAGCTCCTTTTCGGAACTGAAATTATCGTATCTAGTATTTCTCGCAAGTCGATTGAGGTCTATTTTGTTTTTTAATCTGAACAGGGAATCGTCCAATGATTAGACTTAAGAAAGTACCGTATCATATCATATAAAATATGGTAATGGCATTCTATCAGCGTGTGACATAACATTATTGATTTATTTTCCGTTGAATAAAAAATAGATATATTTCAGATATATATAATCAGTGGCGAACGTTTATCAATTATTATTCCGTAAACACCTTAAATCGCCAAAACTGTGTGTACATTTGCGAATACGATATTTTTTCTATCAAATTGTTGAGCGGTTTCCTGACTAGGTTAGGCAATAGCAGAGTTGGAGTGTAAAAGGTGGTGAAATACGATCATTTTAATTTATAAACTCACTGAACAATTACCTGATCAAAATGTTACTACTACGTCAATTTCGATGTAAAGTGCAAAACAATTAATCCAATTGATGGAGAAACGTGTTGTTGGAAGATCTTTTCTAAACAAAATAAGACGAATTTAGAGATTTGGAAAATAATTTTTATTGAACTGAAGCCTTATCAAACATCTTGTTTTTAATTCATAAGTTTATAATTTAGCTGCCCACAATTTTAATTGTATCACTAGTTGGAACTTAGCTGATATTTTAGACCATCAGGCCGCCACTATCTGCTAGACTTATTATATTACGGCTACTAACCTGGTGGTTTTCATTTGAATACACCAGGTTTTCATAAATTTCTCATTATGAAATAATTATCTATCTGTTGTTCAGTATAGCCTCATGTATCAAAGTAGTTTCAAGTTGCACACATTTCATTACCGATCATAATTTAAAAACTAATTCATCCTAAGTGACTTTGAAATTTATTTTTAGTAAACCTGATTAGTTATTATCAATCGATTGAACTACTTTGTCATCAATATTTTAAAATTTGATCATATAATTCACAGCTTATTCCTGGTTAATTGTAACCTTGTTATTACTTAATTAAATACCCACTGATCCACTTTTTATGGCGTGTACACAATCAATTTTTTGTTGAGAAGAGGCAATTCTGAAAGCAACTGACTATTTGGCGATGACGCCTGAATTTTAGCATCAGTTTGGTTGGATGCAGCTTTTACCAACAAGCTTTGCTACTGTATGTGTTTTGCAGTTACGACTTTTGTAACGGGAACCATAGATAAATATCGGGCCGGCTGTGAAACAGTATAATTGGCTTGCATAGAAAATCTGATCTGTGATATGAGTGATCAGATGAAATCTTCATAATACACGTTATGTTTCAATAAACTTTCACACACGGAAATTATTTTACCCTATTTTAAAGTAACACGTAATTATGTAAAAAAAAAATAGTTTTTAATGAAATGTGAAGGTATTTTTTTTAAAGCTTTAGAAACTGTTAAAGGTACATAAATATATATATATATATATATAGATATATATATTATAAATTTTTATTTAAGTAAACAATTACAACGTTTAACGCTATTTTATTGTAGATGTACAATTATAATGGAAAGTACATTTATAACAAATTTTCAACATTTTAGTTAAAACTTTTAACAGTATCTTTCATTTATAAGACAATGATAACTGCAACAAAATATTTGAAAACTATAAAACAGAGAAAAAGAACGAGTGTTGAAAAAAATATTTGCTTGGAGTGGAGCGACAGAAGGGAGGAATGTTTTGTTTTACGTGTGTGCAAAGGCAGTTGAGACAGAGCCTTGCCATGCCGCTCTAATTTGTGTATTAGCGGCTGCTCCGCCGATTTGTCATTCATAGACTATTACTTTTTTGGTAGCGCTGTGGGAGTTGGCCAATGGACATTGTCTAAGTTAATGCAGCACTCTAGCGGAATGTTTTAGGAATATTATTCGTAGTACTATTGCACAGAAATATTTAGTTGTTTGGATTTATCTTCAGTTCTACCGGCGTTTGAAAGCAAAGTAGATTTGCCTGAGTATATATTTGTTTGCCGCGTGGGAAGGGTTAATAATATACTTTATCATATCATATTAGTCATGAGTTAAGGAAATAGGTTAAACAAAACGATGCACATAAAAATGTTGGAAGGCAGGAATTAAACAGTTTTATTTATAAAATGTTAATCAGTTACAAATCAACAAATCGCAAAATTATTGTGTAGAGTTTAGAGTGTTTATATTTACGAATCTGGCAAAACTTAAACATAGGTTTAGGATGGTGTCTGCCTTTTACAGTTGATTGGCTTAGTGAACAGGAAATCTTTCTTGTATAATACTTACTAGAAATAGGTCCGTAGAATCAAAACAAATTTCTAACTACGTCGACTTGTCACAAACGTCAAAAATCACTGTACTCGCAACCCCTACTGTATTTACACGTAGACACCCATTAATGATAGCAGCATGATTAAAATGTCTTTGGAAACAGGAGGAGTTTCTGTTTGCAAACATATATTTGTTTTGTTTCTGAGATGAAAGGAACAATGGAAAACAATAATAAGAAAATCCAGTGATACAGTTCGCACAGCTGGCTTACAACAGTTTAAATGTCAGTTGGTAGTGTGCATGGTCGGATTACTCTAATTATAATCTTGTAAAGTACACCTATTAACATATCAACTTGATTTAAATATCTTTGAAAACAGGAAGAGTTCTTGTTTACATTAACAATATGTTTGTTTTGTTTCTGAGTCGAAAGAAACAAAGGAAAAGAGTAAAAGAAAGCCGAGTTCACATAGTGAAAGCTGCTTCCATTGTGATTCATGAATAATGTTTATAAATATATATATTTACATTATTATTACTATTTGTACAGCAATTAAAACCAAAGTAAACATTTCAAAACTATATCTATCTTATAGAGCGTATATTTCTATAAATGTCAGTACAAGTTGTAAGTCTCTTGTGATTATATAATATTTCAGTGAATTTTTGAAAATACTATTGCTGGTGCAAGGATTAAGAAAATGATTTGAATTTTGTGAGCAATTTTTCAAATTAAAAAAATAAGTTGTTTACACACATCCCTTATCTCCACTTCCGTCCAGCTCATTCCTGGGTTTTGGTTTTCATTAGCCTCTGCCATCAATCACTGTCTCACCACAGCTCCTACTCAACACCTCAGCCCATACCGCTCCTCTTCTCTCCATATCCCTTCTTACATGGCCAAACAATCTGCTTCTTGGTCTTCTTCCAATAATTCCTAACTCTCCCATTTTGAAAAGAAATTGATATTATGTCCTAACTCATTCTATTAACATGAGAGAATTACCACCAAATTCATGATTTTTTATTTCTTTTCATCAGGCTTCCTCAACTAGATTTCTTCTAATTTCTACATTTCTAATTATATCCCTTTTTGTCTCACCCTTAATTGCTCTCAAAATACTCATTTCCCCAACCTGAATCCAGCTCTATTTCCTTTTCAAAATCTCAACTGCATATGGCACTACAGGGGCATAATAAGTCTTATACATTATTAATTTAGCTTTCCTTGGAACTCTCTACCCCACACCAGGTTTTTCACACTTTGTTCAAATCTAGCTTCTTTCTCCAACCTAATAGCAATCTTCTGGTCAAACTTACAATCATTCATCATCATTGCGTCCAAGTATGTAAACTGATTTACTCAATGTTTACAGTTGGAATCAAACTGATAATATATTAAAATTAGTTCTTTAATATGCAGAAAAACAATTCACTAAAAACATTGTTTAGTAATCAAAATATATTTTATAAAAATTGTACCGAGATATGTTTACCTGAAACTTGTGTTTGAAACATTTGCACAAAGACTCCGTTTGGTGCCAGCTGATGAAGCACACATCGGATAAACTGGTGAGCTACACTGATAGCTCCACCGGGCAGATACATGTTGCTCTCACACTGCCACGGGTATGTGGCACTTAATGCCAGTCTGTTTTGTAACAAACATTAATTATCGTTTGCAATTCTTTAAGTGCAAGATTCTTCTGCAAAAAAAATTATATTCATATAAAGAAAACTTAAGTTCTAGAAAACAGGTTTGATTTTGATACATGAGCTTACAGACACTATTGTCAAAGTCTAGAACTAAACTGTTCTCCCTATATTTAAATTTAAGGCTTGGATGTATGGGTAGGCTGAACATTTAAATTATGTAATAGTTCACAAGCTACCTTGAAGTCTAATTAGTGAAAATGACTTGTCTTCTTTAAATTAAACGTGTAACATACCCTCTTAAAACAATAGAACAAATATTTCTTTCAATATATATGACAGTATACTTTATTATTCCATACAGGAAAACATTATACTCATTTGCAAACAATGGTAAGGATACTCATGGCCAGTTATGGAGGCTGCAAGAGCTGGTTCTCGGTGGATAAAGGGGTTCAAGCTATAACAATACATAGACCCAGTTCTTCATCGCTTGATATCTCTTCTCTAACTGTACCAAACACTCACCACATCTGATAAAAAATTAATAACAAAATATAGAAAATTAAGTTTTCTTCAAACTAACAGCACCAAGGAACAAGTTGTAAAAAAAAACATATTCTTCATAAAAAAACATTGCTACGCTCTTCTGTAACAATTATTAATGTGCACAAATCAAACAGTCGCACACCAACATGATCATGTCGGACACACTTGGGTGCGTGCGGTAAACGAAAGGGCGGAGGATCGTTTTTCTTCTTTTTGCAGTGTCGTCATTGTAGTTCACTGGCTGACAGGCCTCCGGACATAACATTTGGACTATCTAGTAACATTGGTGATCTTCAAGTGATAACGTTTTGTGAATTATTTACTAATATACTAAATTGTTATAGATTGCACCAGGTTGTTTAGGGAGGGGGAGCTCTTCTCTAAATGTAGATCGGACACTAATTAATTTTAATTAACACGTTCGTTGCGGCGGACCCTGAGGCTTACCTTTGTACTAAGCTGAAATTTTTCATTGCAATTTTTATATTTTATTTTAATGTAAAAACGGAAAGTGTTCTTTAGTGGGTGAAAAACAATTTAATGTTTTTTAGATGATAATATGACGTTATAAATTCCAGGACCCTACAGGGTCCCGCAGCACTGCTAAAGAGCTCCCATTGTGAGAATAATTTTACTTATGGCCTATTTTACTGTCATATATCGTAATATAATAATCATTTTGCAGAGGAGAATGAAACACTTTGAATTCTTATCGAGGCTGTTATTACAACGACGATGTTACGATATCGGTGTGGGCGGGTGGGTGAGGGACACATGTACTTGTATGGGCGGAATAGGGTTGGGTCAGTGCCACTGTACGTGTATTGTTCCATGACCAACCACACTATTAAATCGTTTAACTATGAAACGTTACCATAACTTCCGGGAGTCCTGCGTGCATTGCTTAAAGAGTCTCTATTTACTGTCACTCGATCGTTGACGGAAGTCAGACTCTATCAAGTAGTCGCCAAAACCATTGTCCACTGTTATATTTACAATACATCCATCTCTAGATGTACGCAGCCTCATTTACTTATACTACAAAATGATACACTAAACTATCACAACACTAATTCACTAACAAAAATCTCTTATACGTTACAGACCTTCTGTAATCGAACTGAGAAACTATTTACTCCATGTAGACTGCATACATAACACGACAACGCCAACCACGCTTCAAGAACTACGCAGCCAATGAAATCAATACCTGCAGTGGAAATACTGACATGAAACGAATAGGAGCATAGTGGCCCGAAAGTTTCCCGCCGCGTCCGAGAGACAGTCGTGGCGAATGTGTTAAAGATGTAGCATCATTCTAATTTGGGAGCACACGTATTTAGAGCCAGAATAGCCATTTTTCCACTAATTTAAATAGTTCATATTTAATTTAGGGTCATTAAAGCTGGGAGTTATTTGGATAGGAATCCAAGCATTGCACTCACGCGGCCTAAATCAATAAATAGAATCCCTACATGTTTCCTTTAGTTGTACAGTTTTAGCTGGCCATTAAAATTAGGGTGTAATTAGTTTGACTCTTCTTTAGTTGGATTATATGCTATCTCATGTCTCCTGCGGTACCACCAATTTCCTTTGTTGTACTCATTGAGGAGAGACGCTGGGGTTTTATATGATTCGCGTGAGTGACAAGAAGTGTTCAGCATCGGCATGCCGTTTTAGTTTGACGTCAAAATATTGCGGGATAAAGTAGTGCGATTTGCATTAAATTTGTTCTCGTTATAATATTATGACATTATATTCATTGTGTTGGTGCAAGTGCTGAAGTGGTGATTTTTATTGTTATCCTGATTAGAAACTTCGAATTCTTAATGGTTGGAGCCTTGTCTCAACAGCTTCAGTTCACCTATGCGGAGGTGGCGCCAACAGGTCACGACAAGAGCGGCTGAGCAAGTCAGACAGCGTAGTGTTCAAAGTGAGTATGCAATCACGTGGACGGACAAACTTTAACACTATACTAAACATACTTCAATAAGAATACTGATGATATTGCAGGAAATTAACAAACGGAACAAAAAGAATTACGTTCCTCGATCGAATTTTGTCATGCATCTGTACATGATTTAAAAAATCAATCTGATGAACAAGATACGAAAATTAGTGATATTGTGATATTAATATAAGGCAAGTACTGGGGATTGATGACATATTAAAGTAATGGGATTAAAGACTTCTTCGAAAGGGATTTAAATGCATGGAACAATACTCTCTACCGTAACAATCTGTTATTGTGTATGGTATACCAGAGGAAGGGCAAAACGAAGCATTCACTAAGGTTATTATGGTTCTGGCAGTCGGCACTTCAGTTTCCAGAATGGTCATCGAGGTTGCTAGATGCTGGCACACACGGATGGGTAGAAGAGGAGAACATGGACCCTAGACCTATAAGATAATTAAATTTTTGGTGTCGTTTTCAACAAGAAGAAATTTCTTTAGAGAAGAGTGGGGTACGTCGAAATCTGAAAGGCTGCATGGACTATGGGGATTCGGAAGCGAAAATTCACTTTATGTAATACGAATCTCTTACTCCGATTTACAAGAGAACTGTTGAAACTGATCAAGGCAAAAGTGCAAGAGAGAAAACTACGACCAAGTGTGGCGGCGAAAACTGTTACCATCTTCGTCAGGAAGGCCAAGGTGAAACAATTCTCCGGCCGAGTAAATACTCTCGTCTGTGGACTGGAAAAATGTATAATCCTGTGGTATGTTAAAGAGTTTTTTTTTTTCTTTTTTTTCTGCTAATCATTGTTAATTTCTCTTGGTAAATATTTGCGTAGTGATTTATGGATCATAATATGTATGTTTGTGTATTATTGTGTATATATTATTTTAAAATTTGTAAAATAATATGTGTGCATGTATGAATTGTAAAGTCGTAGGCTCACGGTTATTCTATAAATTAATTTATTCTCAAATGCATGTTACATTTTCAATGTCAATAAGTATGTTTCTATTCAAATTTCGCGATTCGCAATATTATCATCATTATTAATCATTGAAACGTTTGCTCTGTGTTCAATGAAATGTCATGTTACCTGTTGCGATGCAGGTGATAATTATTTACATACTTGCTGGACGAATTTGCAAATTTGTTATTAGTTTTATGTTAGTTGTTGCTGATGCATTTGTGAAATATTTATAGTATTTGTTGCCGATGCATTTGTTATTATTTATGTAGTTGTTGCTGATGCATTTGTTAACTATTTATGTATTTGTTGACGATGCCAAATTTTTTGTTATTATTTATGTTTAGTTTTTGCGATGCATTGTTAAATATTTATGTATTTGTTGCCGGATGCATTTAGTTAATATTTATTTTAGTGTGTTGCCGAGATGCATTTGTTAATCATTTATATATTGTTGCCGTGTATGGCATTTGTTTATTATTTATGTTAGTTGTTTGGCCAATGCCTTTGTTAATTATTTATATACTTGTGCCGATACATATGTTATTATTTATATATGTTGCCAATGCATGTGTTATTTATTTAGGTATACTACTTGTTTCTGGTGCATTTGCGTTATTTGTATTTATCATATCTCTGCTCGTTATGTATTTTGTTTACTTGTGCCGATGTGCATTTTGCTGATTATTTAGATAATTGTTACGGATGCATGTGTTATTATTAGATTGTACTTGTTGTCAAAGCATGTGATATATTGATTATACTTATTGCCCGATGAATTTATTATCTTTATACTTTGTTGCAGATGCATGTATTATTATCTTTATGATATGTTGCAGATAGGCTATTTGTTATTATTTATGTACTTTGTTTGCCTGATGCACTTATTATTATTTATTATTTGTTGATGATGCATTTGTTTGTGTTAAACAATACGGCTCTTAATGAATATATTTGTTATAATTAATCTGTATTCAGGGATATTAGGATATCATAGATGTGGGCATTGGATATATTAAGTAAAATTTTAAAATAAACTACATGATATCATAACTATTTTTGAACTCTAGTTTATATATCAAAATGTGTGAGAGGACTAAGAACCAAAAACATAAGTGAATTCTTTAATAATTTATTGTATGTTAATTATGACAGTGTAGCTTTAACTGAAAACAAATCTGCAAATACTATAAATTCTTCTGAGCTTTTTCCCTGAGTTTTACAATTGTCTTTAGATGTGATAGAATCTGGTGGTAACTGAGAGGCAGGGAGGGGGAGTTGGGTTTTGTTGGCGGTATCTAGCGATTTAATCTGCACGAGGTGTGGATGGACAGTTTTAATGACACACTCCGGGTGTTCGTGAATGTGCTTAGCGTAAAAATTCGAACAATAAGGCAACAATATCTACGTTTGTGTGGTGGTGATTTTATGGGCAGATGGGTTCACACCTCTGGGAATTTACAAAACGTTTTTTGACTTTTTATACAGCTAGAAACTGTCAACTAATGTCAAAACCCTTAGATTTTAGGGATTTTTAGAATTTATCAGTTTTTGGCCAGAAAATTACACTTAAAGAGGCGATAAGCTCGTGTAAAGAATTATCTGTATTTTAAGAATCTGCATAATTTTAATGTTGAAAAACGACATTCGATACTTTCAAATAAGAATTTGGATTAATAATTTTCCGATATAGATGAAGCTGGCTTCACACCTTTTGCTTCAGGAATCGAGAAGTGAGAGAGTTGGGTGGGGAGAGACCACTTATCACCAGCCCTGGAGGTGAAATGTTAGAGGTGTGGTCGCTGACTCCGTTATCTTGTTCGGTCAGGTCAACTCAGCCAGCTGGATATAGTTACCGTAGAGCAAACTTCCTCCAAATATATCAAGAATTATCTGCGATTGACTGGGCCAATTTATACAACATTTAAAATATTGATCAAGCTGTCGATTATTTCTACAGCCAAATTTATAAAATCCTTGACCAATCTTGTCCTTTGAGGAAAAATAAAAAAATCTAAATACCCTTTCTGGTTTACACCCTCAATAATATCTAATTTGAAATTTAAAGAAAAATTGGAAAAACGGTGGAAAAAATCTGGTGATATACAAATTTATAAATTATTTAAAACACAACGAACTTTAGTACAAAATGAAATAAATACAGCATATATAAATTATACGCACAATCTGGAAAACATTTTACATCTAGATAGTAGTAAATTTTGGAATTTTAATAAAGATAGAAAGACCAACAAAAACCGAAGTTATGTTATGGAATACAATGGTGTTAAACATGATAGCGGGAGCAGCGGTGGCGAATGCATTTGCAGATTACTTTAGCTCGGTGTACGAACGCTACATGAGTGAGCCTAGTGTGGAGCGCGCGGTGGAGGGGCCGTGTCGGGCGGCGTGTCCTGTCTCACACTGCCTCGCCTTTGCTGTCGGGATGTACAGGATGCAATTAAAAAGTTAAAATCAAAACGTACCACTGGTCCTGATTTGCTCCCACAGTACTTGGTTAAAGGATGTTCTGAATTATTAATTAAGCCCCTAACATTTTTATTTAATTTAAGTTTAACATTAAATATATTTCCTGAAAAATGGAAAATTACTAAAGTGACGCCTATTTTCAAAAATGGTAAGAAAGATCAAATAATTAACTATAGGCCAGTGGCGGTTTTATCGATACCTGCTAAAATATTCGAGATGATTATACTATAAACATTTATTTGGTCACTTTAAAAAAATATGTTTCTGATTGTCAACACGGATTTATTCCCGGAAGATCAGTCAACACAAACTTACTTAATTTCATTAATTATGTTTCCTCGGGGCTGGATTCTGGGACCCGAACTGATGCTTTATTTCTTGACCTGGCCAAGGCGTTTGACAAAGTAGACCATTCAATTTTGTTAAACAAGCTACATTTTTACGGAATTTCAAATAATCTGTTGTATTTCTTTAAATCATACATTATGAATAGAAGACAATTTGTTTTTTACAACGGAATTTCATCAACTACATTTAATGTTCAGTCCGGTGTGCCGCAGGGCTCGAATTTGGGGCCTTGTTTGTTCACTATTTTAATCAATGATTTAAGTGATTGTATCTTATCGTCAAAGGCCCTACTATTTGCGGACGATTTTAAAATATTTAAACATATTAGGAGCCCGTGGATACAATTAGTTGCAAACAAGACTTAGACAATTTTTCAGAATGGAGTTATCAATAATAAATGTCTTTTAATGTCACAAATTGTCAGTTGATGACTTTTACAAGAGCTCAAGATTATATGGAACAGACTATTTCCTAAATGGAACTGCTAATTACTAGAGTGAAGCTGATTAAAGATTTAGAGTTCATGATGACTAACCACATTGTTTTTAATCCTCATGTCGAGTCATGTATAGCTGTAAGTAGTAAAATGATGGGGATTGATCTTTAGGACAAAACGGTGTTAATTTTGAATATTCAAACCATAGTAAATTAGTATATCTTTGGTCAGTGGTCAAGGTTGGACGAGTGGATGTTGCGGTCATTTGGAACCCTTTTCACATAACTTACCGAGATGCACTCGAAGACGTTCAAAAAGCGATTTTTTAAGGTTTTTTATTTTACAAATGCTTTAATGTTTCATTATGTGGTTCCATTATTGTGGATTTGCTAGTGAGTTTGGGGGGGCCTTCAATGGGGTGTTTCGGAGAGAGCTGGCTCTGAGCCGAGAAAGCATCATTGGGTCGTGTATTCTCTGTGCAGACTGGTCAAGAGGTGAGGTGTGATGAGTGTCTCGCTTTTTGCTTGGCCGGTTGTCTATCCGTAGTGCCTACCTTCCGAAGTAGTGAAATAAATTCCTTTTCACTCTTCCCATACGATGCCAGCACAGCTCTCATTGCTTTTTCCCCTCTTTTTCAGTTATGAGTAGCTTTACAATTTACTAATCTTTAGTGAGCAGGAAATTGTATATTTTTAGATCCTCCAAACACTTTTTAAATCAAAATGCCATGTAACAGCGTTGAGTTATTAAATGTATAAGCTATTTTTACCTTTTATACCTTGTTGTAAAGATAACTTGTTATTGATGTATGTTGATCACCATTTTTACTCTTATTATGATTTGTTATTATTATTTACCTTTTATTTGTTTTGTTTTTCATATGTAATTTATTGTATGTGTATGTATGTATGTGTATGTAGTGTATAATCTATATGTATATGTATGTATATGTATTGTATATGTATGCGGCGCTTTGTAAATGTTGTTAAGTTTAAATG
The DNA here is from genome assembly GCA_035578905.1 of Stictocephala bisonia. Taxonomy (NCBI): domain Eukaryota; kingdom Metazoa; phylum Arthropoda; class Insecta; order Hemiptera; family Membracidae; genus Stictocephala; species Stictocephala bisonia. The sequence continues at coordinate 10,408 of JAQJVL010006774.1, read as the reverse complement.
TATTTATTACGGTTTGCATGTTGGTTATAGAAATGATCAGTCATTTTACAATATTAAGAGGTTACTGTTATGATCTCTACAGAGTAGGCATTTATTATATTTGTAGCTTTCTCTGCTGCATTTGTTCTTATTATTGACTATTATTGTTATTTATTATACTTTTAGGTTAAAGCATGTTCTGTGGTAATATTTTTTAGTTATTTATTTAACTTATCTATTAAGTGTGAGTAATATTCTGTTTATATTATGTGTGCATGATAGTGAGCTACAGTATAAACCCAGCATCGAACAGTTTAGATAAAATTGAACTGCTTTAGTGTAGATTGGTTTTTGTAAAAACTGTTCTAAAGTCATGGCAAAAAAAATAAAAAAAAAATTAAAATAAAATGTTACTAAGAATGGGCTAATAGGCAGGTACTAAAGAGAGGGGAACAAAAACACTAATTTTTCTTAGCTTCTATATTTTTAAAATTAAAATTATTTTTCTCAAGTGTCTCCTTACGACAACTGGACTAAAATATTTTTCAGCCTGTTTAACAAATCATTATTACGTTTACCAATCAGAATATGTGCTAACATTATTTGTATAATATAGTTTAATAAGTTAAAAAAATAAATTACTAATGATCATTCAGAACATAATTGGAATCTATAATCAAATTAAATACTAATTCTGAACCTGAAGCATGTTTACAACTTTCATAATCTAAATAAATTTGAAAAAAAAAACTACAAATTCAATTGTGACGAAGAACACTGCATTTCCCTAAAAAACAGACATATATTCAATGTTAACTCGCAAGATGTATAATTATGTCTTGAATTTAAATGAATAAATGAAAATGGGATTGCCAGTGTTTTCTTTTAGTGGTTAAGGCTTAATCTGTGTGTCCAAGGTTTGAATCAGACGGTCCGTACTTCACTTATTGAAGTTTTTTATACTGTATAAAAGAAAAATTTTAAAAATGCAATTTGTAATGTACTTGTATTTTTTGAGACTAAAATAATTAAACAATGTGAGTCAGAAAGAAAACACAACTTTTAAACAATCCAGAAAAATAACATTTCTAATACAGAAGAAATGATATGTTATACTAACCTTTATAAACACACTCGTCACCAACTCTGAAAGAGCTCTGCTTCAACTCAAATGCAGCATGAAAAAGTTGCTGGGTTGCTGGATTTAATAAGGACTGTTGCTGTGCCCCCACACCTTATAACCAAATTGATAATTTTTTTTTAATTTAAATTTAAAACAATTCAAAAGTAAATTTTAATTAAAAAAAACATATTTATAAAATAAAAAACATAACTGCAATGTACTCATTTACACAAAATCAACAATCATAAAGAAAATCTTTTTTACATAAAATCCCAAATAATCTCACAATGGTAATTTTAATTCAATAGGTTTAAACTTAATTAATGTTTATTTATTTATTATTATTTTTATTATTCATTTATGGGGTCGATTCACGATCTGCAGTTTACACACTTTCGATGAGTTGGACGTTTTTTAAGCTTAAACTTCTTTTCTTTCAAAATGAGTTACAGGTAGTCCTCGTTATATGCGGTAGATACTTTTCCGGCTAAGCACCGCTTATAACGAAACCGGTATAAAGGGAGTTGGAGCTAAAGCGGGTTACGCCACTGTAGCCACAGCAGGCCGGCCTACTGCTTATTAGTACTGTACGCAATTCAAACTACAATATCTTTAAGATTATCAAAAGATTAATTAATTTGTTTTGGAAAAGTAATAAAAATGTAGCCCTATAATAATTCATCAACACCTTTTATTGAATTCAAATTTGACAACTACATGAACAAAACAAAATAAGAAACGTACAGTATAAATGTATATAGGCTACTTTAATAAAAAATTAAATTCAAAGAGAAAAGGTTTATAAAACACTTAATCACATTCTCAACTTCCCTTTTTAACCCTTAGCACTCCTCGTGTCATCTGGGTCGTTCTCTTCAAAAATAATTTAAAGCGTTATTAATCATACAGAAAGCCTCTCCCATTCCTTTACTAGTCAAGGTTTTAACACTTTCAGGTTCTTCTTCCTTATCGGTCCTTCAGAACCTATAATTTTTTATTGTTAATAGGTCTTCGGTACTTAGCTCTTCTTGTAGTGTAATCATTCATCAACATCGCTTCATCTACGTCTGTAAATCCCACACGTTTGTGCCATATCCACAATATCTTTTGACGTTGTTCTGACATTTTCAGTCATTTCTAATCATATTTGGACGATTTCTGGCCACAAAATTTTCCAAACACCATTCATACATTTAGGTTTCAATTCATTCCAGAATTTGCCTATGATATCAATAGCCATTTTGATGTTGAACTGTTTCCAAAAGTCCTTAATAGATAATTTATCATCAGCATCACAAGTTTTAATCAGTAAAGAAAATGTATGTTTAAGATAGTTGGCTTTAAAAAGGGCTGAAAAAAACACCTTGGTCCATAGGCTGCAATATGGACGTAGTGTTGGGGGGGTAGAAACATAACTTTAATGTTCACATTTATTTCACTTATTTCAGGAGGGTGGCTTGGAACATTATCTACCAGAATAAAAATTTTAAAAGGATTCTTTTCTTCATAGCAATACACTTTTAAATCATTTTGCAGCACTAGTGAAATAAAATCATGAAATATTTTACCCATTATCCAGCCTTTTTTACTCGACCTCCAAAATTTACAGGAAAACATATATTGTAAACAGCCTTTTATTTGCTTGGGGTTTTCTGAATGGTAAACCATCAGGGGTTTTAAGTTTGAAATCCCAGAAGCATTTGCACCAAAGAGTATTGTGCGGCGATCTTTAGCAGCTTTAAATCCAGGAGCAGTTTTCTCCTCAATAGAAATAAATGTTTTGCTTGGCATTCGCTTCCAAAATAGGCCAGTTTCGTCAAGGTTAAAAACCTGTTTGGCCGTATCCCCCTCCTTTTCAAAAAAATTTTTTAAAAGTTATAGCCTTAAAAGTTTCAGCGCCTACATTGTCTGCTGATACCGCCTCACCTGTTAATTTTAAACTGTGAAAGCGTTGCGTGCCTTGAAACGGTCAAACCACCCTTTTAAATGGCATTAAAGTCTGGGCGTTTTGATCATCCTTAGTAATTTCTGTATAGATAGCTCTTGCTTTCTCTTGGATGACTCCCATCGAAATTGGTGCATGGGCTGATTTATAATGTTCAATCCAGTTTGACAGTATTTTTTCCATTTTCTCTATCGAATCAGATAGGGAAACTTAGATACACGTGCTAAAACTTAAATTTGTACAAGACTGCACACTCTTACGAATAGTTTCAGCATTTGATCGGATTGTCCTAATAGATGACTCTGGAAGGCCCATCATCGGTGGATATCAATTATACGCTCCCCTTTTTCGAGCGTTTTAAAACTTCAAGTTTAACTTCTAAAGAAAGAGAATGTCTAACACGTTTATTACTTACATCTATCTGTTTTTCTCACTTTTTCCCGACATTTATAACACAACTCACAACAATATTGTTCCAATACCACGCCACAAGAAGTAAATTGTACACCCTAATGCGAATAAATAAACAACAGTGCTCGAGAGAAAGAGACAGAAGACGGGTGGGGCGCGCTGAGGAATGTGGAATGTTGGTGGGTTGGTGTTGGGGGGGGGGTCCGGCCCATCCGCGTATAAGCGAAACCGGTTAATCGGGACGCGTATAACGAGGACTACCTGTATCTTTATTTCATTTAGTGCAGGTTTTTTTCCTGTCACCTCCAGACCAAATTTCCAATGAAAAATCAATGCTGATTATATATCTACTTTTATTGGTCCGATCCCTTAATTTTTTCTGTTTTGGCCTACTTCGATTCATAAAAATGTTACAATTTGCTCTGTTAGCATAATGGATTCCATCTTTTAAATATGACCAATGAGTATTATTACTTTTTTCTCGTATCAGAATGTATGCCGTTAACTTTCTTATACATTCTTCTACTTTTTTTTAAAAAATATTTATTTCTCTTTTTTTTTAATTTGTTCAGTAATGTCGTTCACCTTTTTAAGCACCACTGAAATTATCAGCCCCATAAGGGTTTATTCTGATTAAATTAATGGTTTTAGTGCTTCAGTTCTGCATATTAAGTTATTTCAATGGTTTTTCGATCTCCTTTATAATCCTACACTTCCCATTTTTTGATGAATATATTATTCTGAATAAAAAACTTATTCAGAAGAGTAAGAGCCGAACCAGTTCGGTACAAGGTAAACAATGCTGATAAAATTCCAGTCAAGGCCAGGATTTGAACCTTTGCTATTTCAAAACTCGGGCTCAAAATCCTGACACCTTAGGCTACTCGCACACCGGAAGATATTGTGTAGTTCTTTATTAACAAGATCATGGAGAACTGTTAGAGCATAATACAGTTCATACATTAGTTATATTTCCCAAGATATTGATTATTTAAATAAATCTTATGGTAAAGAAAATTAAATCTTTTATGAACCCAGTTTCAAGATCTGATTTTTAAATGAAATTTTTTTCCCTTTGTATTGCCTGAAGATCTTGAATATGTTTCTTTAAAAATATGTTTCAATCATCTTTAAAACCAATCCACAACCTAGAAGAAGCAAAAAAGGAAAACCGGCAACACTCACCAATTTGGCAACAGCGCAAAAGAGAAAGGGGACAACTCTTTAAACAAAACAATAATATAAAAATTATAACAATGTGTAAATAATGTAAATAGTGTTAGTGATTTTAAATATTTTAGAACAATATCTCCTTGAAGTTTGCCGCACCTAGCGGCGAAATGTACATTGGGGGTAAAGAAACATATTCAAGATCTTCAGGCAATTAAGCTAAAAAAATTTCATTTATAAAGAAAATTATTTGTTATTAAAGTTTCAGTTTTTGTCACTTATAAATCTATAGAATTGGCAGTTTAAGCAACCCCTATTTCACCTTTAACTTAAGTTCTTTTTGGTTCCATTTAGGTTGTCTGACAGTTTATTCCATAGTTTGGCTCCTATATATGTGGCTTCTCCTAATAAGGCTAGGCCGTGAGTTGTAGATGGAAATTCATAGTCAGCCTCATGAGTATTTCAGCCCTGGATGTTTTAAGGTCATTTACATATGTCACTATTTTCATATACCCTATTTTTACTGCAGTATTTTAATATACATAGTGACACTGCTGTCAAGATGGCAAGTTAATAAATGCAAGGCAACAATATGTCTTGATTTTAAGCCAGCTAATGCTCTAACAGATTTTATTAGAATCATAACAATTCGGTAAATATTGCCTTCTGAAAATTTTCCCCATGCTAGGAGACTATATTGTAAATTTGGGATTTGAAAATGGTGGAGTAACTCTTTTTCTGTGACTGTGTCATTTATAGTTTTAAATTCTTTTAATTGCGGAAAAGGCAAGAACTCAATTTTCGTCATAAGTTGTCGATTTAAAAATCAAAATATCATCGATAATTACACCCATGTTTTTTGCATGATTTACATTTCTATGGATGGGAAGATGGGTGTTTGTCCCTCCTTACTCCCTTTAATTTATACACTGAAGGATTTTTTTTTAATTCTGTTATCAAAAAAGATTTTACCATGAGTTGGGTCTGCGAGACATATCTGCAAAAGTGTAGTTGCCATTGAGTAAGGCCCTTGCCTCTTTCCCCTTTTGTCTGTGGCTTTTATCCTTTCATCTACTTTCCCTAAAACAAAATAAATCACATAACCTTTTATAAATCAATTTATTTTTAATCTGATTTATTACAATTTCCAATTAAATTTCCCTATATTTGGTTCAATAATTTAAAAATGTTTTCTATAGATATAAAAATGGTAATCATTAAATAATGTTTACACAAAAAATACAAAAGGAATCAATTTCTAGTTACTTAATACATTTATGTAATGTATACATAAACACAAACTATAAGAAAATACACAAAATTGGTCGGAAGCGTAGTTGGTTCAATCCCAGCTTCATGTGCTAAAGGTTCTCAGTTCGATCCCAATCAGAGACAACAAATTTTGAAAGGGAATCAGCAGATAACTACCAGCTGTTCATTTTGTTTATTGGGTTATTAATTAATGACACTTTCTAAGGAATAGTCGGCCTTAGTTTGTAACAATGACTACATTCGTTTTATCTACACTCATCACACTCATTCGAAAATCCATATTTTGCCCATATCTTGACGATCGGCGTCTTATGAATAAATAAATAAATAAAAGTTGGCTAAATAAAATCGACAAATATGATTTTTTTTAACTTACATAACGATTATTATGTAATGGTTTTAACTTAATATGTTTTTATTATCTTGTTATATTTGCTATCTGTAATATACAAATCAAAATACCAATGACTCACTATTTTTATATCTGAAAAACTACAAAACCTTTTAAATGTTGTATGATTTTTTTTACATTGCACATGTGCAAAAAGTAGGAATTTTGACAATTTTTTGTAGTTCCAAAATGTATAAATGTTTAAACGTCAAAAAAAATAGTTTTCTTATTTTGCTTATAGTGGTTAATCAAACATCCCTAAATTTAAAAATTACAGTAAATCTTTTCAATACCAGATTTGGGTTTAGGGCGATATACAACTTTGTTCCTTAAACTTTTTGCTGTTCTCTACCTTACTTCAATTTTTAGTTAAACTAGATTTTAAATGTTCAATACTGCATTTAGGATACAAAAAGCCGAACAAATATACTACCCATACTTCATTCATTAGTTAAATATGCATTACAAACACCCAAAAACAGCAATGTTTTGGATCAGTTAACATTAATGGTGACAAAAATAAGAGCCTACAAAACAATCATTGTAAAATATTGACTTCAATCACTGTAATTGTAACAGCCAAAAAGGGAACAAAATGGTTAGTGTGATATTTTATTTTACTTGTATGTTTCTTTATGCTTTCTTAAAATTTATTGAAACACCCCGGTTAGAGGGCAGATTTTAACCAATAAGTTGCAGTGTGCTGTTATTTATTTCTTATGACAATTATATCTGTTTTGACAAATACGAGGTTTGGCTAGAAAGAAACCCGGATTAGTATTGCCGAAGCCACACAACAAATGCAATAAGGCTGAATATCATACGATGGTCTGTGACTCTCCCTCCACCTGCTGCTTGAGTTTCGTCTTCTCCTGCACTCATTCTGCCTGTAGCTCAATTATAAGCATATAATCTTTTGGCTCTGCGTCAGAAAAATGTTGGTGTCCAGAAAGAACAGCATATAAACATTAAATGTGTTTCCAAACTTTGAAGATCTGCAAGTAAAACATTTTTAACGTTACAACAAGTGTATGGTTTGGTGATGATTGTTTATCATGAACACAAGTGTTTGAGTGGTTCAAAAGATTTAAAGATGGCCATGAAGAGACAAGTGATGAACGCACTGGCAGACCATCGTCATCAAAAAACCCATGCTAACATTGAAAAAATCGGTTTAAAATTACTACATTTTGAATTCTGATACCCTACGTCAGTGAGTACGGAGAAAGCAGAATTTATTTGTGGAAAAACAAGTTATGGATCCTCCACCAGGACAATGCCCGGATCACAACTCTTTGTCAGTGAAGACGTTTTTGGCAAACCACAACATTTTCCCGTGTTAGACCATCCCCCATATTCACCTGACTTGGCCCCCTGGAAATTTTTTGTTTCCTAAATTCAAGTCAGCATTGAAAGGAACAAGATTTGAGACTGTTTAACAGTAAAGAAAAAGCGACGGAAGTCATTAACGGGCTTACAGAAAATGATCTCCAGCAGTGCCTCAAACCCCGTGGAAAACTTTCATGGAGCGGTGTAGGGGAACAAGGAGGGGAGTCCACTGAAGCAGATAATATTAAATTTTAAGTATTTGTAGTATATTTTATTTTCAGCCTAAGTACGATTTTTTCTAGCCACACCTAATATATAGCTATGTGTAGAAAAAGGACTTCTTGAATTGAATGGTACCAGTATAAGCCTGATATGGCGTAAACTTCTGTGCAAATTTAAAAAAACTTATATGCCATGTGTCTCTAGGCCAAATAAAGGTTTTTTCATATGCTTGTTACAAATTAAGAATTAAATGTCTTTGGTAATTTCTAATCTCTTTTTATTTCAAATCTCAAAATTAAAAGTTAATAAACTGTTATAAGAAAGTACCCATAGTAATAAAGCTTAAACAAAAATTAAATAATGTAATTCAACTCACCTTGGAAAGGTTTCCTAAGAAGCTCATTTCATTGGGCAGTTGTAAGAACTGGAGGAGGAGACTCCAAGGCAACCTGTTTGCCACAGCCTCCGAAGGACTGACATTTTGGCTTTGTCTGAAAAAACAAGTGATGTAAATAATAAAAAATAAAATATCACTTTCCTTCAGATATTTTTCAGGAATGTAAATGAATGGGAACGTAGTAAGGATTTGTTGTCCATGTGAATTCTAGCTGCTCAATACTTATTGTAAAAAAAAGAATCTCTTTCAAATTTACCAAATCTAACAGAACAAGTCAAAGTATAACTATTAGGTATAGCACTTAGGTTTAACTGGCCAGTGTCATAGCTCAGTTCAGAGATACCACTGAGTCTGCCACATCACAAATTATGGGCGAAATCGTCTGGTTACAGTGTAAAAATGGGATAGAACTTGACGCGGGGTTTTCACCAAAAAAATATGATTCTAGTTATTAGGTATAGCCCTTGACTTTAGAAACAAGAAGACTGTCCCTTATTTAAATCCTGTGAAGCTGGTTTTTCGGTTTGGTGAAATTTAGTTCATTTGGTTGTCACATGTAGTGGTCTTCCTCTCTCTATCTCTCTTCATCCCTCTCTCTGTCTCCCCCCAACGGGGCTGAAGTTGAGCTAATAGTATGCCAAAGAGTGGTTCGAGTGGCTTATTTTTAAACCAAACACTATTTTTAAACAGACTGTACAAGGGAATACATTTACTGAAAACTTGTGCTGTGATGCTAAAGTGAGATACATCATTTAGCATGTGTTTTCAGTAAATGTATTCCCTTGGACAGTCTGTTTAAATAGTCAATGGCATACCTAAAACCTTAGAGATTCAAACCTTAGGGAGTAACCATCAACAATTCTACCAGAAATTTAAACTCTAATATATCAGTGTCCCAAAATTGAGAAGCAAACTAAGGGAGTGTCATAAAAATATAGTCCCCTTTTAAAAAAATGTGTTTAAAAAGAAATATTAACAAGTATTTAAATAATATAAGTAAAACATTAATCCATTAGTTAAAATATACAAATACTTTCTTTTTATGACATTGACATGAATCCTCTACAATAGTTATCAACAACATTTCTTTTGATCTGCTTGGTTACCTGAAGAGGTTCACCCCTCTCAAAACTGTCTTGCTTTGTGTAAGACAACAAATCGATATTCACTGGGTGACTCGTGGGTCCTTGATCAGCCGAGGCTTTACGCTCTGCAAAAATAATTGAAAAATACTTTCAGAATATTACAAGAACCTTTAAATATTCAACATGAAATAATTTTATAAAGGTTGTATAAAAGTGTGTACGGTTTACAAAATTTACAAAAAATATCTCAAAATTTTTTAATTTAAGGTTGTTAGTGATTATTTGTATTTTAATCAATATATTTTTATACTGTGAATATTTTTTCCTTAAGACAAAATTAATTTCCCCAATATTTCCATCAACCCCAACTCTTCTCTTAGAGAGAGTTGTTAAATTCTCTAAGTCTGGAGTTTCCCCGTTGGGTGGGTAGTTTGGGTCCCGGGTGTTATGTAAGGAGAAAAATAAGATCAGGCTTATCAGTTTGCCAAAAATCAGAAACAATACCAAACAGATTCGGATATCACAAGCATGTAAGTCCCTTGGTTTCACTGGTTAATGGGTTTTTTTATACATAAATGGTTCTTTCTATTAAACAGTCAAACCCTTAGTTAGTAACAACGACTAAACTTGTTCATCTACACTCTTTTTCAACTATACTCACCCATTTCCTTGCTGATCTGTATCTTAATAATAAATAAATAACAGTCACACAGTATATTCATACCTTGTTCACATGCGTTAATGCCTAAGCTTGACGCACATGTTGGACAAGGCTAGGAAAAAGACGAGCCTTATGGGTAGCAGTCTTTCTTGCGGTGGCATTTCCAGCTTTCGATACGTCTGTATAGATGAGCTGCCATCCGTTTGGTTTGGGGTCTTGTGGAGACTCTTTTAACATATTTTGAGATATGATATAAAATGATATTCAACTTATTCTACTTGAAAAAGAAAATTAACAAAATTTTCAGAGCTGTGATTTATCCTTGAGCAAATTGTTTTAGACTTAGAGGAAGGCAATCTTTACATTCTCAATGATATATTCTAATGTTCTTTAAAATAATCCCCAACTTTAAAAATATAATTT
>JAQJVL010006773.1:0-27238 GCA_035578905.1 Stictocephala bisonia | reverse complement strand
AAAAAAAACACTGAAACTCAAAGATCGCAAGATTGAAACTCAAAGATCGCAAGATTAAAACTCAAAGATCGCAAAATTGAAACTCAAAGATCGTAAGGTTGAAACTAAAAAATGGCAAGATTGAAACTCAAAGAATGCAGGATTGAAACTCAAAGATCGCAAGATTGAAACTCAAAGATCGCAAGATTGAAACCAAAAGATCACAAGATTAAAACTCAAATATCGCAAGATTAAAACTCAAAGATCGTAAGATTGAAATTTAGAGATTGCAAGATTGAAACTCAAAGATCGCAAGATTGAAACTTAAAGATCGCAAGATTAAAACTCAAAGATAGCAAGATTGAACCACAAAGATCGCAAGTTTTAAACTCAAAGATCGTAAAATTGAAACTCAAAGATGGCAAGATTGAAACTCAAAGATCGCAAGATGTAAAATCAAAGATTGCAAGATTGAAACTCAAAGATCGCAAGATTTAAACTCAAAGATCGCAAGACTGAAACTCAAAGATCGCAAGATTTAGAATCAAAGATTGCAAGATAGAAACTCAAAAATCGCAAGATTGAAACTCAAAGGTAGCAAGATTGAAACTCAATGATAGCAAGTTTGAAACTCAAAGATCGCATGATTGAAACTCAAAAATCGCAAGATTAAAACTCAAAGATCACAAGATTGAAATTCAAAGATCGCAAGATTGAAACTCAAAGATCGAACGATTGAAACTCAAAGATTGCAAGATTGAAACTCAAAGATCGCAAGATTGAAACTCAAAGATCGCAAGATTGAAAATCAAAGATCGCAAGAATCAGACCCAAAGATCGTAAGAATAAAACTCAAAGATCGAAGGATTGAAACTCAAAAAATGCAGGATTGAAACTCAAAGATCGCAAGATTGAAACTCAAAAATCGCAAGATTTAAACTCAAAGATAGCAAGATTGAAACTCAAAGATCTCAAGATTGAAACTAAAAGATCGCAAGATTGAAAATCAAAGATCGCAAGAATGAGACCCAAAGATCATAGATTGAAACTCAAAGATCGAAGGATTGAAACTCAAAGAATGCAGGATTGAAACTCAAAGATCGCAAGATTGAAACTCAAAGATCGCAAGATTGAAACCAAAAGATCACAAGATTAAAACTCAAATATCGCAAGATTAAAACTCAAAGATAGCAAGATTGAAACTTAGAGATTGCAAGATTGAAACTAAAAGATCGCAAGATTGAAACTCAAAGATCGCAAGATTGAAACTCAAAGATAGCAAGATTGAACCACAAAGATCGCAAGTTTAAAACTCAAAGATCGCAAAATTGAAACTAAAAGATCGCAAGACTGAAACTCAAAGATCGCAAGATTTAAAATCAAAGATTGCAAGATTGAAACTCAAAGATCGCAAGATTTAAACTCAAAGATAGCAAGATTGAAACTCAAAGATAGCAAGTTTGAGACTCAAAGATCGCATGATTGAAACTCAAAGATCGCAAGAATGAAACTCAAAGATCGAACAATTTAAACTCAAGGATCGCAAGATTGAAACTCAAAGATCGCAAGATTGAAACTCAAAGATCGCAAGATTGAAACTCAAAGATCGCAAGATTGAAACTCAAAGATCGCAAGATTGAAACCAAAAGATCACAAGATTAAAACTCAAATATCGCAAGATTAAAACTCAAAGATCGCAAGATTGAAACTTAGATTGCAAGATTGAAACTCAAAGATCGCAAGATTGAAACTCAAAGATCGCAAGATTGAAACTCAAAGAAAGCAAGATTGAACCACAAAGATCGCAAGTTTAAAACTCAAAGATCGCAAAATTGAAACTCAAAAATGGCAAGATTGAAACTCAAAGATCGCAAGACTGAAACTCAAAGATCGCAAGATTTAGAATCAAAGATTGCAAGATAGAAACTCAAAAATCGCAAGATTGAAACTCAAAGGTAGCAAGATTGAAACTCAAAAATAGCAAGTTTGAAACTCAAAGATCGCATGATTGAAACTCAAAAATCGCAAGATTGAAACTCAAAGATCACAAGATTGAAATTCAAAGATCGCAAGATTAAAAATCAAAGATCGAACGATTGAAACTCAAGGATCGCAAGATTGAAACTCAAAGATCGCAAGATTGAAACTCAAAGATCGCAAGATTGAAACTCAAAGATCGCAATATTGAAACTCAAAGATCGCAAGATTGAGACTCAAAGATCGCAAGATTGAAACTCAAAGATCGCAAGATTGAAACTCAAAGATCGCTAGATTGAAACTTAAAGATAGCAAGATTGAAACTCGAAGATCGCAAGATTGAAACTCAAAGAGTGCAAGATTGAAACTCAAAGATCGCAAGATTGAAACTCAAAGATCACAAGATTGAAACTCAAAGATCGCAAGCTTGAAACTCAAAGATCGCAAGATTGAAACTCGAAGATTGCAAGATTGAAATTCAAAGATAACAAATTTGAAACCAAAAGATCGCAAGATTGAAACTCAAAGATCGCATGATTGAAACACAAAGATCGCAAGATTTAAACTCATAGATGGCAAGATTAAAATTTAAAGATCGCAAGATTGAAACCAAAAGATCACAAGATTAAAACTCAAATATCGCAAGATTAAAACTCAAAGATCACAAGATTGAATTTTAGAGATTGCAAGATTGAAACTCAAAGATCGCAAGATTAAATCTCAAAGATAGCAAGATTGAACCACAAAGATCGCAATTTTAAAACTCAAAGATCGCAAAATTGAAACTCAAAGATGGCAAGATTGAAACTTAAAGATCATAAGACTGAAACTCAAAGAATGCAGGATTGAAACTCAAAGATCGCAAGATTGAAACTCAAAGATCATAAGACTGAAACTCAAAGAATGCAGGATTGAAACTCAAAGATCGCAAGATTAAAACTCAAAGATCGCAAGATTTAAACTCAAAAATCGCAAGATTGAAACTCAAAGATCACAAGATTGATATTCAAAGATCGCAAGATTGAAACTCAAAGATTGCAAGATTGAAATTTAGAGATTGCAAGATTGAAACTCAAAGATCGCAAGATTAAAACTCAAAGATAGCAAGATTGAAACTCAAAGATAGCAAGATTGAACCACAAAGATCGCAAGTTTAAAACTCAAAGATCGCAAAATTGAAACTCAAAGATGGCAAGATGGAAACTCAAAGATCGCAACACTGAAACTCAAAGATCGCAAGATTGAAACTCAAAGATCGCAAGATTAAAACTCAAAGATCGCAAAATTGAAACTCAAAGATCGTAAGGTTGAAACTAAAAAATGGCAAGATTGAAACTCAAAGAATGCAGGATTGAAACTCAAAGATCGCAAGATTGAAACTCAAAGATCGCAAGATTGAAACCAAAAGATCACAAGATTAAAACTCAAATATCGCAAGATTAAAACTCAAAGATCGTAAGATTGAAATTTAGAGATTGCAAGATTGAAACTCAAAGATCGCAAGATTGAAACTTAAAGATCGCAAGATTAAAACTCAAAGATAGCAAGATTGAACCACAAAGATCGCAAGTTTTAAACTCAAAGATCGTAAAATTGAAACTCAAAGATGGCAAGATTGAAACTCAAAGATCGCAAGATGTAAAATCAAAGATTGCAAGATTGAAACTCAAAGATCGCAAGATTTAAACTCAAAGATAGCAAGATTGAAACTCAATGATAGCAAGTTTGAAACTCAAAGATCGCATGATTGAAACTCAAAAATCGCAAGATTAAAACTCAAAGATCACAAGATTGAAATTCAAAGATCGCAAGATTGAAACTCAAAGATCGAACGATTGAAACTCAAAGATTGCAAGATTGAAACTCAAAGATCGCAAGATTGAAACTCAAAGATCGCAAGATTGAAAATCAAAGATCGCAAGAATCAGACCCAAAGATCGTAAGAATAAAACTCAAAGATCGAAGGATTGAAACTCAAAAAATGCAGGATTGAAACTCAAAGATCGCAAGATTGAAACTCAAAAATCGCAAGATTTAAACTCAAAGATAGCAAGATTGAAACTCAAAGATCTCAAGATTGAAACTAAAAGATCGCAAGATTGAAAATCAAAGATCGCAAGAATGAGACCCAAAGATCATAGATTGAAACTCAAAGATCGAAGGATTGAAACTCAAAGAATGCAGGATTGAAACTCAAAGATCGCAAGATTGAAACTCAAAGATCGCAAGATTGAAACCAAAAGATCACAAGATTAAAACTCAAATATCGCAAGATTAAAACTCAAAGATAGCAAGATTGAAACTTAGAGATTGCAAGATTGAAACTAAAAGATCGCAAGATTGAAACTCAAAGATCGCAAGATTGAAACTCAAAGATAGCAAGATTGAACCACAAAGATCGCAAGTTTAAAACTCAAAGATCGCAAAATTGAAACTAAAAGATCGCAAGACTGAAACTCAAAGATCGCAAGATTTAAAATCAAAGATTGCAAGATTGAAACTCAAAGATCGCAAGATTTAAACTCAAAGATAGCAAGATTGAAACTCAAAGATAGCAAGTTTGAAACTCAAAGATCGCATGATTGAAACTCAAAGATCGCAAGAATGAAACTCAAAGATCGAACAATTTAAACTCAAGGATCGCAAGATTGAAACTCAAAGATCGCAAGATTGAAACTCAAAGATCGCAAGATTGAAACTCAAAGATCGCAATATTGAAACTCAAAGATCGCAAGATTGAGACTCAAAGATCGCAAGATTGAAACTCAAAGATCAAAAGATTGAAACTCAAAGATCGCTAGATTGAAACTTAAAGATAGCAAGATTGAAACTCGAAGATCGCAAGATTGAAACTCAAAGAGTGCAAGATTGAAACTCAAAGATCGCAAGATTGAAACTCAAAGATCACAAGATTGAAACTCAAAGATCGCAAGCTTGAAACTCAAAGATCGCAAGATTGAAACTCGAAGATTGCAAGATTGAAATTCAAAGATAACAAATTTGAAACCAAAAGATCGCAAGATTGAAACTCAAAGATCGCATGATTGAAACACAAAGATCGCAAGATTTAAACTCATAGATGGCAAGATTGAAATTTAAAGATCGCAAGATTGAAACCAAAAGATCACAAGATTAAAACTCAAATATCGCAAGATTAAAACTCAAAGATCACAAGATTGAAATTTAGAGATTGCAAGATTGAAACTCAAAGATCGCAAGATTAAATCTCAAAGATAGCAAGATTGAACCACAAAGATCGCAAGTTTAAAACTCAAAGATCGCAAAATTGAAACTCAAAGATGGCAAGATTGAAACTTAAAGATCATAAGACTGAAACTCAAAGAATGCAGGATTGAAACTCAAAGATCGCAAGATTGAAACTCAAAGATCATAAGACTGAAACTCAAAGAATGCAGGATTGAAACTCAAAGATCGCAAGATTAAAACTCAAAGATCGCAAGATTTAAACTCAAAAATCGCAAGATTGAAACTCAAAGATCACAAGATTGAAATTCAAAGATCGCAAGATTGAAACTCAAAGATTGCAAGATTGAAATTTAGAGATTGCAAGATTGAAACTCAAAGATCGCAAGATTAAAACTCAAAGATAGCAAGATTGAAACTCAAAGATAGCAAGATTGAACCACAAAGATCGCAAGTTTAAAACTCAAAGATCGCAAAATTGAAACTCAAAGATGGCAAGATGGAAACTCAAAGATCGCAACACTGAAACTCAAAGATCGCAAGATTGAAACTCAAAGATCGCAAGATTAAAACTCAAAGATCGCAAAATTGAAACTCAAAGATCGTAAGGTTGAAACTAAAAAATGGCAAGATTGAAACTCAAAGAATGCAGGATTGAAAGTCAAAGATCGCAAGATTGAAACTCAAAGATCGCAAGATTGAAACCAAAAGATCACAAGATTAAAACTCAAATAACGCAAGATTAAAACTCAAAGATCGTAAGATTGAAATTTAGAGATTGCAAGATTGAAACTCAAAGATCGCAAGATTGAAACTCAAAGATCGCAAGATTAAAACTCAAAGATAGCAAGATTGAACCACAAAGATCGCAAGTTTTAAACTCAAAGATCGCAAAATTGAAACTCAAAGATGGCAAGATTGAAACTCAAAGATCGCAAGATTTAAACTCAAAGATTGCAAGATTGAAACTCAAAGATCGCAAGATTTAAACTCAAAGATAGCAAGATTGAAACTCAAAGATAGCAAGTTTGAAAATCAAAGATCGCATGATTGAAACTCAAAAATCGCAAGATTGAAACTCAAAGATCACAAGATTGAAATTCAAAGATCGCAAGATTGAAACTCAAAGATCGAACGATTGAAACTCAAAGATTGCAAGATTGAAACTCAAAGATCGCAAGATTGAAACTCAAAGATCGCAAGATTGAAAATCAAAGATCGCAAGAATCAGACCCAAAGATCGTAAGAATAAAACTCAAAGATCGAAGGATTGAAACTCAAAAAATGCAGGATTGAAACTCAAAGATCGCAAGATTGAAACTCAAAAATCGCAAGATTTAAACTCAAAGATAGCAAGATTGAAACTCAAAGATCTCAAGATTGAAACTAAAAGATCGCAAGATTGAAAATCAAAGATCGCAAGAATGAGACCCAAAGATCATAGATTGAAACTCAAAGATCGAAGGATTGAAACTCAAAGAATGCAGGATTGAAACTCAAAGATCGCAAGATTGAAACTCAAAGATCGCAAGATTGAAACCAAAAGATCACAAGATTAAAACTCAAATATCGCAAGATTAAAACTCAAAGATAGCAAGATTGAAACTTAGAGATTGCAAGATTGAAACTAAAAGATCGCAAGATTGAAACTCAAAGATCGCAAGATTGAAACTCAAAGATAGCAAGATTGAACCACAAAGATCGCAAGTTTAAAACTCAAAGATCGCAAAATTGAAACTAAAAGATCGCAAGACTGAAACTCAAAGATCGCAAGATTTAAAATCAAAGATTGCAAGATTGAAACTCAAAGATCGCAAGATTTAAACTCAAAGATAGCAAGATTGAAACTCAAAGATAGCAAGTTTGAGACTCAAAGATCGCATGATTGAAACTCAAAGATCGCAAGAATGAAACTCAAAGATCGAACAATTTAAACTCAAGGATCGCAAGATTGAAACTCAAAGATCGCAAGATTGAAACTCAAAGATCGCAAGATTGAAACTCAAAGATCGCAAGATTGAAACTCAAAGATCGCAAGATTGAAACTCTAAGATCGCAAGATTGAAACTCAAAGATCGCAAGATTGAAACTCAAAGATCGCAAGATTGAAACTTAAAGATAGCAAGATTGAAACTCAAAGATCGCAAGATTGAAACTCAAAGATCGCAAGATTGAAACTCAAAGATCGCAAGATTGAAACTCAAAGATCACAAAATTGAAACTCAAAGATCGCAAGATTGAAACTCAAAGATTGCAAGATTGAAACTCGAAGATCGCAAGATTGAAATTCAAAGATAGCAAGTTTGAAACTAAAAGATCGCAAGATTGAAACTTAAAGATCGCATTATTGAAACTCAAAGATCGCAAGAATGAAACTCAAAGATGGCAAGATTTAAACTCAATTCGCAAGATTAAAACTCAAAGATGGCAAGAATTAAACTCAAAGATCGTAAGATTGAAACTCAAAGTTCGCATGATTAAAACTCAAAGATCGCAAGATTCAAACTCAATGATCGCAAGATTGAAACTCAAAGATCGCAAGAATGAAACCCGAAGATCGCAAGAATGAAACTAAAAGATCGCAAGATTGAAACTCATAAATAGCAAGTTTGAAACTAAAAGATCGCAAGATTGAAACTCAAAGATCACAAGATTGAAACTCAAAGATCACAAGATTGAAACTCAAAGATCGCAAGATTGAAACTCAAAGATCGCAAGATTAAAACTGGAAGATCGCAAGATTGAAATTCAAAGATAGCAAGTTTGAAACTAAAAAATCGCAAGATTGAAACTCAAAGATCGCAAGATTGAAACTCAAAGATCGCAAGAATTAAACTCAAGGATCACAAGATTGAAACTCAAAGATCGCAAGATTGAAACTCAAAGATCGCAAGATTCAAACTCAAAGATCGCAAGATTGAAACTCAAAGATCGCAAGAATGAAACCCAAAGATCGCAAGAATGAAACTAAAAGATCGCAAGATTGAAACTCAAAGAATGCAAGATTGAAACTCAAAGATCGCAAGATTTAACCTCAAATATCGCAGGATTGAACTCAAAGATCGCAAGATTGAAACTTAAACATTGCAAGATTGAAACTCAAAGATCGCAAGATTGAAACTCAAAGATCGCAAGATTAAAACTCATAGATGGCAAGATTGAAATTCAAAGATCGCAAGATTGAAACTCATAGATCACAAGATTGAAACTTGAAGATCGAAAGATTGAAACTCAAAGATTGTAAGATTTATACTCATTGATGGCAAGATTGAAACTCAAAGATCGCAAGATTGAAACTCAAAAATAGCAAGATTATAACTCAAAGATGGCAAGATTGAAAGTAAAAGATCGCAATTTTTAAACTCAAAGATCGCAAGATTGAAACTCAAAGATCGCAAGATTGAAACTCAAAGATCGCAAGATTGAAACTCAAATATCACAAGATTTAAACAAAAAAATAGCAAGTTTGAAACTCAAAGATCTCAAGATTGAATCTAAAAGATCGCAAGATTAAAAATCAAAGATCGCAAGAATGAGACCCAAAGATCGCAAGATTGAAACCTAAAGATCGAAGGATTGAAACTCAAAGAGTGCAGGATTGAAACTCAAAGATCGCAAGATTGAAACTCAAAGATCGCAAGATTGAATCAAAAGTTCACAAGATTGAAACACAAAGATCGTAAGATTGAAACTCAAAGATAGCAAGATTGTACCACAAAGATCGCAAGTTTAAAACTCAAAGATCGCAAAATTGAAACTCAAAAATGGCAAGATTGAAACTCAAAGATCGCAAGACTGAAACTCAAAGATCGCAAGATTTAAAATCAAAGATTGCAAGATTGAAACTCAAAAATCGGAAGATTGAAACTCAAAGATAGCAAGATTGAAACTCAAAGATAGCAAGTTTGAAACTCAAAAATCGCATGATTGAAACTCAAAAATCGCAAGATTGAAACTCAAAGATCACAAGATTGAAATTCAAAGATCGCAAGATTGAAACTCAAAGATCGAACGATTGAAACTCAAAGATCGCAAGATTGAAACTCAAAGATCGCAAGATTGAAACTCAAAGATCGCAAGATTGAAACTCAAAGATCGCAAGATTGAAACTCAAAGATCGCAAAATTGAAACTCAAAGATCGCAAAATTGAAACTCAAAAATGGCAAGATTGAAACTCAAAGATTGCAAGATTCAAACTCAAAGATAGCAAGATTGAATCTCAAAGATTGCAAGATTGAAACTTAAAGATTTCAAGATTGAAACTCAAAGATCGCAAGATTAAAACTCAAAGATCGAACGATTGAAACTCAAAGATCGAAAGTTTGAAACTCAAAGATCGAACGAATGAAACTCAAGGATCGCAAGATTGAAACTCAAAGATCGCAAGATTGAAACTCAAAGATCGCAAGATTGAAACTCAAAGATCGCAAGATTGAAACTCAAAGATCGCAAGATTGAAACTAAAAGATCGCAAGATTGAAACTCAAAGATCGCAAGATTGAAACCTAATGATAGCAAGATTGAAACTCAAAGATCGCAAGATTGAAACTCAAAGATCGCAAGATTGAAACCAAAAGATCACAAGATTAAAACTCAAATATCGCAAGATTAAAACTCAAAGATCGCAAGATTGAAATTTAGAGATTGCAAGATTGAAACTCAAAGATCGCAAGATTGAAACTCAAAGATAGCAAGATTGAACCACAAAGATCGCAAGTTTAAAACTCAAAGATCGCAAAATTAAAACTCAAAGAAGGCAAGATTGAAACTCAAAGATCGCAAGATTGAAACTTAGATTGCAAGATTGAAACTCAAAGATAGCAAGATTGAAACTCAAAGATCGCAAGATTGAAACTCAAAGATAGCAAGATTGAACCACAAAGATCGCAAGTTTCAAACTCAAAGATCGCAAAATTGAAACTCAAAGATGGCAAGATTGAAACTCAAAGATCGCAAGACTGAAACTCAAAGATCGCAAGATTTAAAATCAAAGATTGCAAGATTAAATCTCAAAAATCGCAAGATTGAAACTCAAAGATGGCAAGATTTAAACTATATACGCAAGATTAAAACTCAAAGATGGCAAGAATTAAACTCAAAGATCGCAAGATTGAAACTCAAAGATCGCAAGATTGAAACTCAAAGATCGCAAGAATTAAACTCAACGATCGCAAGATTGAAAATCAAAGTTCGCATGATTGAAACTCAAAGATCGCAAGATTCAAACTCAAAGATCGCAAGATTGAAACTCAAAGATCGCAAGAATGAAACCCAAAGATCGCAAGAATGAAACTAAAAGATCACAAGATTGAAACTCAAAGAATGCAAGATTGAAACTCAAAGATCGCAAGATTAAACCTCAAATATCGCAGGATTGAACTCAAAGATCGCAAGATTGAAACTTAAAGATTGCAAGATTGAAACTCAAAGATCGCAAGATTGAAACTCAAAGATCGAACGGTTAAAACTCAAAGATCGCAAGATTGAAACTCAAAGATCGCAAGACTGAAACTCAAAGATCGCAAGATTGAAACTCAAAGATCGCAAGATTGAAACTCATAGATGGCAAGATTGAAACTCAAAGATCGCAAGATTAAAACTCTTAGATTGCAAGTTTGGAATTCAAAGATCGCAAGATTGAAACTCATAGATCACAAGATTGAAACTTAAAGATCGCAAGATTGAAACTCAAAGATTGTAAGATTTAAACTCATTATTGGCAAGATTGAAACTCAAAGATCGCAAGATTGAAACTCAAAAATAGCAAGATTATAACTCAAAGATGGCAAGATTGAAAGTCAAAGATCGCAATTTTGAAACTCAAAGATCGCAAGATTGAAACTCAAAGATCGCAAGATTGAAACTCAAAGATCGCAAGATTTAAACTAAAAAATAGCAAGATTGAAACTCAAAGATCTCAAGATTGAAACTAAAAGATCGCAAGATTGAAAATCAAAGATCGCAAGAATGAGACCCAAAGATCGCAAGATTGAAACTCAAAGATCGAAGGAATGAAACTCAAAGAATGCAGGATTGAAACTCAAAGATCGCAAGATTGAAACTCAACGATCACAAGATTGAAACCAAAAGATCACAAGATTAAAACTCAAATATCGCAAGATTAAAACTCAAAGATCGCAAGATTGAAACTTAGATTGCAAGATTAAAACTCAAACATCGCAAGATTGAAACTCAAAGATCGCAAGATTGAAACTCAAAGATAGCATGATTGAACCACAAAGATCGCAAGTTTAAAACTCAAAGATCGCAAAATTGAAACTCAAAAATGGCAAGATTGAAACTCAAAGATCGCAAGACTGAAACTCAAAGATCGCAAAATTTAAAATCAAAGATTGCAAGATTGAAACTCAAGATCGCAAGATTGAAACTCAAATATAGCAAGATTGAAACTCAAAGATAGCAAGTTTGAAACTCAAAGATCGCATGGTTGAAACTCGAAAATAGCAAGATTGAAACTCAAAGATCACAAGATTGAAATTCAAAGATCGCAAGATTGAAACTCAAAGATCGAACGATTGAAACTCAAAGATCGCAAGATTGCAACTCAAAGATCGCAAGATTGAAACTGAAAGATCGCAAGATTGAAACTCAAAGATCGCAAGATTAAAACTCAAAGATCGCAAAATTGAAACTCAAAGATCGCAAGATTGAAACTCAAAAATGGCAAGATTGAAACTCAAAGATTGCAAGATTCAAACTTAAAGATAGCAAGATTGAATATTAAAGATTGCAAGATTGAAACTTAAAGATTGCAAGATTGAAACTCAAAGATTGCAAGATTAAAACTCAAAGATCGAAAGATTGAAACTCAAAGATCGCAAGATTGAAACTCAAAGATCGAACGATTGAAACTCAAGGATCGCAAGATTGAAACTCAAGATCGCAAGATTGAAACTCAAAGATCGCAAGATTGAAACTCAAAGATCGCAAGATTGAAACTCAAAGATCGCAAGATTGAAACTCAAAGATCGCAAGATTGAAACTCAAAGATCGCAAGATTGAAACTCAAAGATCGCAAGATTGAAACTTAAAGATAGCAAGATTGAAACTCAAAGATTGCAAGATTTAAACTCAAAGATCGCAAGATTGAAACCAAAAGATCACAAGATTAAAACTCAAATATCGCAGGATTAAAACTCAAAGATCGCAAGATTGAAATTTAGAGATTGCAAGATTAAAACTCAAAGATCGCAAGATTGAAACTCAAAGATCACAAGATTGAAACTCAAAGATAGCAAGATTGAACCACAAAGATCGCAAGTTTAAAACTCAAAGATCGCAAAATTGAAACTAAAAGATGGCAAAATTGAAACTCAAAGATCGCAAGATTGAAACTCAAAGATCGCAAGATTGAAACTCAAAGATCGCAAGATTGAAACTCAAAGATCGCAAGATTGAAACTCAAAGATCGCAAGATTGAAACTCAAAGATCGCAAGATTGAAACTCAAAAATGGCAAGATTAAAACTCAAAGATTGCAAGATTCAAACTCAAATATAGCAAGATTGAAACTCAAAGATCGCGAGATTAAAACTCAAAGATCGAACGATTGAAACTCAAGGATCGCAAGATGGAAACTCAAATATCGCAAGATTGAAACTCAAAGATCACAAGATTGAAACTCAAAGATCGCAAGATTGAAACTCAAAGATCGCAAGACTGAGACTCAAAGATCGCAAGATTGAAACTCAAAGATCGCAAGATTGAAACTCAAAGATCGCAAGATTGAAACTTAAAGATAGCAAGATTGAAACTCGAAGATCGCAAGATTGAAACTCAAAGATCGCAAGATTGAAACTCAAAGATCGCAAGATTGAAACTCAAAGATCACAAGATTGAAACTCAAAGATCGCAAGATTGAAACTTAAAGATCGCAAGATTGAAACTCGAAGATTGCAAGATTGAAATTCAAAGGTAGCAAGTTTGAAACTAAAAGATCGCAAGATTGAAACTCAAAGATCGCATGATTGAAACTCAAAGATCGCAAGATTTAAACTCATAGATGGCAAGATTGAAATTCAAAGATCGCAAGATTGAAACCAAAAGATCACAAGATTAAAACTCAAATATCGCAAGATTAAAACTCAAAGATCGTGAGATTGAAATTTAGAGATTGCAAGATTGAAACTCAAAGATCGCAAGATTTAAACTCAAAGATCGCAAGATTAAAACTCAAAGATAGCTAGATTGAACCAAAAAGATCGCAAGTTTAAAACTCAAAGATCGCAAAATTTAAACTCAAAGATGGCAAGATTAAAACTTAAAGATCATTAGACTGAAACTCAAAGAATGCAGGATTGAAACTCAAAGATCGCAAGATTGAAACTTAAAGATCATAAGACTGAAACTCAAAGAATGCAGGATTGAAACTCAAAGATCGCAAGATTGAAACTCAAAGATCGCAAGATTTAAACTCAAAAATCGCAAGATTGAAACTCAAAGATCACAAGATTGAAATTCAAAGATCACAAGATTGAAACTCAAAGATCGAACGATTGAAACTCAAAGATCGCAAGATTGAAACTCAAAGATCGCAAGATTGAAACTCAAAGATCGCAAGATTGAAACTCAAAGATCACAAGATTGAAACTCAAAGATCGCAAAATTGAAACTCAAAGATTGCAAGATTGAAACTCAAAAACGGCAAAATTAAAACTCAAAGATTGCAAGATTCAAACTCAAAGATAGCAAGATTGAATCTCAAAGATTGCAAGATTGAAACTTAAAGATTGCTAGATTGAAACTCAAAGATCGCAAGATTAAAACTCAAAGATCGAACGATTGAAACTCAAGGATCGAGAGATTGAAACTCAAAGTTCACAAGATTGAAACTCAAAGATCGCAAGATTGAAACTCAAAGATCGCAAGATTGAAACTCAAAGATCGCAAGATTGAAACTCAAAGATCGCAAGATTGAAACTCAAAGATCGCAAGATTGAAACTCAAAGATCGCAAGATTGAAACTTAAAGATAGCAAGATTGAAACTCAAAGATCACAAGATTGAAACTCAAAGATCGCAAGATTAAAACTCAAAGATCGCATGATTAAAACTCAAAGATCGCAAGATTTAAACTCATAGATGGCAAGATTGAAATTCAAAGATCGCAAGATTGAAACTCAAAGATCGCAAGAATAAAACTCAAAGATGGCAAGATTTAAACTCAATTCGCAAGATTAAAACTCAAAGATAGCAAGATTGAAACTCAAAGATCACAAGATTGAAACACAAAGATAGCAAGATTGAACCACAAAGATCGCAAGTTTAAAACTCAAAGATCGCAAAATTGAAACTCAAAGATGGCAAAATTGAAACTCAAAGATCGCAAGATTGAAACTCAAAGATCGCAAGATTGAAACTCAAAGATCGTAAGATTGAAACTCAAAGATCGCAAGATTGAAACTCAAAGATCGCAAGATTGAAACTCAAAGATCGCAAGATTGAAACTCAAAAATGGCAAGATTAAAACTCAAAGATTGCAAGATTCAAACTCAAATATAGCAAGATTGAAACTCAAAGATCGCGAGATTAAAACTCAAAGATCGAACGATTGAAACTCAAGGATCGCAAGATGGAAACTCAAATATCGCAAGATTGAAACTCAAAGATCACAAGATTGAAACTCAAAGATCGCAAGATTGAAACTCAAAGATCGCAAGATTGAGACTCAAAGATCGCAAGATTGAAACTCAAAGATCGCAAGATTGAAACTCAAAGATCGCAAGATTGAAACTTAAAGATAGCAAGATTGAAACTCAAAGATCGCAAGATTGAAACTCAAAGATCGCAAGATTGAAACTCAAAGATCGCAAGATTGAAACTCAAAGATCACAAGATTGAAACTCAAAGATCGCAAGATTGAAACTTAAAGATCGCAAGATTGAAACTCGAAGATTGCAAGATTGAAATTCAAAGATAGCAAGTTTGAAACTAAAAGATCGCAAGATTGAAACTCAAAGATCGCATGATTGAAACTCAAAGATCGCAAGATTTAAACTCATAGATGGCAAGATTGAAATTCAAAGATCGCAAGATTGAAACCAAAAGATCACAAGATTAAAACTCAAATATCGCAAGA
Source organism: Stictocephala bisonia (assembly GCA_035578905.1). Taxonomy (NCBI): domain Eukaryota; kingdom Metazoa; phylum Arthropoda; class Insecta; order Hemiptera; family Membracidae; genus Stictocephala; species Stictocephala bisonia. The sequence continues at coordinate 11,980 of JAQJVL010006773.1, read as the reverse complement.
TTAAAACTCAAAGATCGCAAGATTGAAATTTAGAGATTGCAAGATTGAAACTCAAAGATCGCAAGATTTAAACTCAAAGATCGCAAGATTAAAACTCAAAGATAGCTAGATTGAACCAAAAAGATCGCAAGTTTAAAACTCAAAGATCGCAAAATTTAAACTCAAAGATGGCAAGATTAAAACTTAAAGATCATTAGACTGAAACTCAAAGAATGCAGGATTGAAACTCAAAGATCGCAAGATTGAAACTTAAAGATCATAAGACTGAAACTCAAAGAATGCAGGATTGAAACTCAAAGATCGCAAGATTGAAACTCAAAGATCGCAAGATTTAAACTCAAAAATCGCAAGATTGAAACTCAAAGATCACAAGATTGAAATTCAAAGATCACAAGATTGAAACTCAAAGATCGAACGATTGAAACTCAAAGATCGCAAGATTGAAACTCAAAGATCGCAAGATTGAAACTCAAAGATCGCAAGATTGAAACTCAAAGATCACAAGATTGAAACTCAAAGATCGCAAAATTGAAACTCAAAGATTGCAAGATTGAAACTCAAAAACGGCAGGATTGAAACTCAAAGATCGCAAGATTGAAACTCAAAGATCGCAAGATTTAAACTCAAAGATAGCAAGATTGAAACTCAAAGATAGCAAGATTGAAACTCAAAGATCGCAAGATTGAAAATCAAAGATCGCAAGATTGAAACTCAAAGATCGCAAGATTGAAACTCAAATATCGCAAGATTGAAACTCAAAGATCGCAAGATTGAAACTCAAAGATCGCAAGATTGAAACTCAAAGATTGCAAGATTGAAACTCAAAGATCGCAAGATTAAAACTCAAAGATAGCAAGATTGAAACTCAAAGATTGCAAGATTGAAACTCAAAGATCGCAAGATTGAAACTCAAAGATCGCAAGATTAAAACTCAAAGATCGAACGATTGAAACTCAAGAATCGCAAGATTGAAACTCAAAGATCGCAAGATTGAAACTCAAAGATCGCAAGATTGAAACTCAAAGATTGCAAGATTGAAACTTAAAGATTGCAAGATTGAAACTCAAAGATCGCAAGATTAAAACTCAAAGATCGAACGATTGAAACTCAAGAATCGCAAGATTGAAACTCAAAGATCGCAAGATTGAACCACAAAGATCGCAAGTTTAAAACTCAAAGATCGCAAAATTGAAACTCAAAGATGGCAAGATTGAAACTCAAAGATCGCAAGACTGAAACTCAAAGATCGTAAGATTTAAAATCAAAGATTGCAAGATTGAAACTCAAAGATCGCAAGATTTAAACTCAAAGATAGCAAGATTGAAACTCAAAGATAGCAAGTTTGAAACTCAAAGATCACATGATTGAAACTCAAAAATCGCAAGATTGAAACTCAAAGATCACAAGATTGAAATTCAAAGATCGCAAGATTGAAAATCAAAGATCGAACGATTGAAACTCAAAGATCGCAAGATTGAAACTCAAAGATCGCAAGATTGAAACTCAAAGATCGCAAGATTGAAACTCAAAGATCGCAAGATTGAAACTCAAAGATTGCAAAATTGAAACTCAAAGATCGCAAGATTGAAACTTAAAGATCATTAGACTGAAACTCAAAGAATGCAGGATTGAAACTCAAAGATCGCAAGATTGAAACTTAAAGATCATAAGACTGAAACTCAAAGAATGCAGGATTGAAACTCAAAGATCGCAAGATTGAAACTCAAAGATCGCAAGATTTAAACTCAAAAATCGCAAGATTGAAACTCAAAGATCACAAGATTGAAATTCAAAGATCGCAAGATTGAAACTCAAAGATCGAATGATTGAAACTCAAAGATCGCAAGATTGAAACTCAAAGATCGCAAGATTGAAACTCAAAGATCGCAAGATTGAAACTCAAAGATCACAAGATTGAAACTCAAAGATCGCAAAATTGAAACTCAAAGATTGCAAGATTGAAACTCAAAAACGGCAAAATTAAAACTCAAAGATTGCAAGATTCAAACTCAAAGATAGCAAGATTGAATCTCAAAGATTGCAAGATTGAAACTTAAAGATTGCTAGATTGAAACTCAAAGATCGCAAGATTAAAACTCAAAGATCGAACGATTGAAACTCAAGGATCGCAAGATTGAAACTCAAAGATCGCAAGATTGAAACTCAAAGATCGCAAGATTGAAACTCAAAGATCGCAAGATTGAAACTCAAATATCGCAAGATTGAAACTCAAAGATCGCAAGATTGAAACTCAAAGATCGCAAGATTGAAACTCAAAGATCGCAAGATTGAAACTTAAAGATAGCAAGATTGAAACTCAAAGATCACAAGATTGAAACTCAAAGATCGCAAGATTAAAACTCAAAGATCGCATGATTAAAACTCAAAGACCGCAAGATTTAGACTCATAGATGGCAAGATTGAAATTCAAAGATCGCAAGATTGAAACTCAAAGATAGCAAGAATAAAACTCAAAGATGGCAAGATTTAAACTCAATTCGCAAGATTAAAACTCAAAGATAGCAAGATTGAAACTCAAAGATCGCAAGATTAAAACTCAAAGATCGCAAGAATTAAACTCAAAGATCGCAAGATGGAAACTCAAAGATCGCATGATTGAAACTCAAAGATCGCAAGATTCAAACTCAAAGATCGCAAGAATGAAACCCAAAGATCGCAAGAATGAAACAAAAAGATCGCAAGATTGAAACTCAATGAATGCATGATTGAAACTCAAAGATCGCAAGATTGAAACTCAAACATTGCAAGATTGAAACCAAAAGATCACAATATTAAAACTCAAATATCGCAAGATTAAAACTCAAAGATCGCAAGATAGAAATTAAGAGATTGCAAGATTGAAACTCAAAGATCGCAAGATTGAAACTCAAAGATCGCAAGAAAAAAACTCAAACATCGAACGATTGAAACTCAAAGATCGCAAGATTAAAACTCAAAGATCGCAAAATTAAAACTCAAAGATGGCAAGATTGAAACTCAATGATCATAAGACTGAAATTCAAAGAATGCAGGATTGAAACTCAAAGATCGCAAGATTGAAACTCAAAGATCGCAAGATTTAAACTCAAAGATAGCAAGATTGAAACTCAAAGATAGCAAGATTGAAACTCAAAGATCACAAGATTGAAAATCAAAGATCGCAAGATTGAAACTCAAAGATCGCAAGATTGAAACTCAAATATCGCAAGATTGAAACTCAAAGATCGCAAGATTGAAACTCAAAGATCGCAAGATTGAAACCTAAAGATAGCAAGATTGAAACTCAAAGATCGCAAGATTGAAACTCAAAGATCGCAAGATTGAAACCAAAAGATCACAAGATTAAAACTCAAATATCGCAAGATTAAAACTCAAAGATCGCAAGATTGAAATTTAGAGATTGCAAGATTGAAACTCAAAGATCGCAAGATTGAAACTCAAAGATCGCAAGATTGAAACTCAAAGATAGCAAGATTGAACCACAAAGATCGCAAGTTTAAAACTCAAAGATCGCAAAATTGAAACTCAAAGATGGCACGATTGAAACTCAAAGATCGCAAGACTGAAACTCAAAGATCGTAAGATTTAAAATCAAAGATTGCAAGATTGAAACTCAAAGATCGCAAGATTTAAACTCAAAGATAGCAAGATTGAAACTCAAAGATAGCAAGTTTGAAACTCAAAGATCACATGATTGAAACTCAAAAATCGCAAGATTGAAACTCAAAGATCACAAGATTGAAATTCAAAGATCGCAAGATTGAAAATCAAAGATCGAACGATTGAAACTCAAACATCGCAAGATTGAAACTCAAAGATCGCAAGATTGAAACTCAAAGATCGCAAGATTGAAACTCAAAGATCGCAAGATTGAAACTCAAAGATTGCAAAATTGAAACTCAAAGATCGCAAGATTGAAACTTAAAGATCATTAGACTGAAACTCAAAGAATGCAGGATTGAAACTCAAAGATCGCAAGATTGAAACTCAAAGATCATAAGACTGAAACTCAAAGAATGCAGGATTGAAACTCAAAGATCGCAAGATTGAAACTCAAAAATCGCAAGATTGAAACTCAAAAATCGCAAGATTGAAACTCAAAGATAACAAGATTGAAATTCAAAGATCGCAAGATTGAAACTCAAAGATCGAACGATTGAAACTCAAAGATCGCAAGATTGAAACTCAAAGATCGCAAGATTGAAACTCAAAGATCGCAAGATTGAAACTCAAAGATCACAAGATTGAAACTCAAAGATCGCAAAATTGAAACTCAAAGATTGCAAGATTGAAACTCAAAAACGGCAAAATTAAAACTTAAAGATTGCAAGATTCAAACTCAAAGATAGCAAGATTGAATCTCAAAGATTGCAAGATTGAAACTTAAAGATTGCTAGATTGAAACTCAAAGATCGCAAGATTAAAACTCAAAGATCGAACGATTGAAACTCAAGGATCGCAAGATTGAAACTCAAAGTTCGCAAGATTGAAACTCAAAGATCGCAAGATTGAAACTCAAAGATCGCAAGATTGAAACTCAAATATCGCAAGATTGAAACTCAAAGATCGCAAGATTGAAACTCAAAGATCGCAAGATTGAAACTCAAAGATCGCAAGATTGAAACGTAAAGATAGCAAGATTGAAACTCAAAGATCACAAGATTGAAACTCAAAGATCGCAAGATTAAAACTCAAAGATCGCATGATTAAAACTCAAAGACCGCAAGATTTAGACTCATAGATGGCAAGATTGAAATTCAAAGATCGCAAGATTGAAACTCAAAGATAGCAAGAATAAAACTCAAAGATGGCAAGATTTAAACTCAATTCGCAAGATTAAAACTCAAAGATAGCAAGATTGAAACTCAAAGATCGCAAGATTAAAACTCAAAGATCGCAAGAATTAAACTCAAAGATCGCAAGATTGAAACTCAAAGATCGCATGATTGAAACTCAAAGATCGCAAGATTCAAACTCAAAGATCGCAAGATTGAAACTCAAAGATCGCAAGAATGAAACAAAAGATCGCAAGATTGAAACTCAAAGATCGCAAGATTGAAACTCAAAGATCGCAAGATTGAAACTCAAAGATCGCAAGATTGAAACTCAAAGATCACAAGATTGAAACTCAAAGATCGCAAGATGGAAACTCAAAGATCGCAAGATTGAAACTCGAAGATTGCAAGATTGAAATTCAAAGATAGCAAGTTTGAAACTAAAAGATCGCAAGATTGAAATTCAAAGATCGCATGATTGAAACTCAAAGATCGCAAGATTTAGACTCATAGATGGCAAGATTGAAATTCAAAGATCGCAAGATTGCAACTCAAAGATCGCAAGAATAAAACTCAAAGATGGCAAGATTTAAACTCAATTCGCAAGATTGAAACTCAATGATCGCAAGAATGAAACCCAAAGATCGCAAGAATGAAACTAAAAGATCGCAAGATTGAAACTCAAAGAATGCAGGATTGAAACTCAAAGATCGCAAGATTGAAACTCAAAGATCGCAAGATTGAAACCAAAAGATCACAAGATTAAAACTCAAATATCGCAACATTAAAACTCAAAGATCGCAAGATTGAAATTTAGAGATTGGAAGATTGAAACTCAAAGATCGCAAGATTGAAACTCAAAGATCGCAAGATTGAAACTCAAAGATCGAACGATTGAAACTCAAAGATCGCAAGATTAAAACTCAAAGATCGCAAAATTGAAACTCAAAGATGGCAAGATTGAAACTCAAAGATCATAAGACTGAAACTCAAAGAATGCAGGATTGAAACTCAAAGATCGCAAGATTGAAACTCAAAGAATGCAGGATTAAAACTCAAAGATCGCAAGATTGAAACTCAAAGATCGCAAGATTTAGACTCAAAGATAGCAAGATTGAAACTCAAAGATAGCAAGATTGAAACTCAAAGATCGCAAGATTGAAAATCAAAGATCGCAAGATTGAAACTCAAAGATCGCAAGATTGAAACAAAAAGATCGCAAGATTGAAACTCAAAGATCGCAAGATTGAAACTCAAAGATCGCAAGATTGAAACTTAAAGATAGCAAGATTGAAACTCAAAGATCGCAAGATTGAAACTCAAAGATCGCAAGATTGAAACCAAAAGATCACAAGATGAAAACTCAAATATCGCAAGATTAAAACTCAAAGATCGCAAGATTGAAATTTAGAGATTGCAAGATTGAAACTCAAAGATCGCGAGATTGAAACTCAAAGATCGCAAGATTGAAACTCAAAGATAGCAAGATTGAACCACAAAGATCGCAAGTTTAAAACTCAAAGATCGCAAAATTGAAACTCAAAGATGGCAAGATTGAAACTCAAAGATCGCAAGACTGAAACTCAAAGATCGTTATATTTAAAATCAAAGATTGCAAGATTGAAACTCAAAAGATCGCAAGATTTAAACTCAAAGATAGCAAGATTGAAACTCAAAGATAGCAAGTTTGAAACTCAAAGATCGCATGATTGAAACTCAAAAAACCCAAGATTGAAACTCAAAGATCACAAGATTGAAATTCAAAGATCGCAAGATTGAAACTCAAAGATCGAACGATTGAAACTCAAAGATCGCAAGATTGAAACTCAAAGATCGCAAGATTGAAACTCAAATATCGCAAGATTGAAACTCAAAAATCGCAAGATTGAAACTCAAAGATCGCAAGATTGAAACTCAAAGATCGCAAGATTGAAACTCAAAGATCGCAAGATTGAAACTCAAAGATAGCAAGATTGAAACTCAAAGATCGCAAGATTGAAACTCAAAGATCGCAAGATTGAAACTCAAAGATCGCAAGATTGAAACTCAAAGATCACAAGATTGAAACTCAAAGATCGCAAGATTGAAACTCAAAGATCGCAAGATTGAAACTCGAAGATTGCAAGATTGAAAATCAAAGATAGCAAGATTGAAACTAAAAGATCGCAAGATTGAAACTCAAAGATCGCAAGATTGAAACTCAAAGATCGCAAGATTTAGACTCATAGATCGCAAGATTGAAACTCAAAGATTGAAAGATTGAAACTCAAAGATCGCAAGATTAAAACTCAAAGATGGCAAGATTTAAACTCAATTCGCAAGATTGAAACTCAAAGATCGCAAGATTGAAACTCAAAGATCGCAAGATTGAAACTAAAAGATCGCAAGATTGAAACTCAAAGAATGCAGGATTGAAACTCAAAGATCGCAAGATTGAAACTCAAAGATCGCAAGATTGAAACCAAAAGATCACAAGATTAAAACTCAAATATCGCAAGATTAAAACTCAAAGATCGCAAGATTTAAATTTAGAGATTGCAAGATTGAAACTCAAAGATCGCAAGATTGAAACTCAAAGATCGAACGATTGAAACTCAAAGATCGCAAAATTAAAACTCAAAGATCGCAAAATTGAAACTCAAAGATGGCAACATTGAAACTCAAAAATCATAAGACTGAAACTCAAAGAATGCAGGATTGAAACTCAAAGATCGCAAGATTGAAACTCAAAGAATGCAGGATTGAAACTCAAAGATCGCAAGATTGAAACTCAAAGATCGCAAGATTTAAACTCAAAGATAGCAAGATTGAAACTCAAAGATAGCAAGATTGAAACTCAAAGATCGCAAGATTGAAAATCAAAGATCGCAAGATTGAAACTCAAAGATCGCAAGACTGAAACTCAAAGATCGTAATATTTAAAATCAAAGATTGCAAGATTGAAACTCAAAGATCGCAAGATTTAAACTCAAAGATAGCAAGATTGAAACTCAAAGATAGCAAGTTTGAAACTCAAAGATCGCATGATTGAAACTCAAAAATCGCAAGATTGAAACTCAAAGATCACAAGATTGAAATTCAAAGATCGCAAGATTGAAACTCAAAGATCGAACGATTGAAACTCAAAGATTGCAAGATTGAAACTCAAAGATCGCAAGATTGAAACTCAAAGATCGCAAGATTGAAACTCAAAGATCGCAAGATTGAAACTCAAAGATCGCAAAATTGAAACTCAAAGATCGCAAGATTGAAACTCAAAAATGGCAAGATCGAATCGAGTTTCAATCTTGCGATCTTTGAGTTTCAATCTTGCGATCTTTGAGTTTCAATCTTGCTATCTTTAAGTTTCAATCTTGCGATCTTTAAGTTTCAAACTTGCGATCTTTGAGTTTCAATCTTGCGATCTTTGAGTTTCAATCTTGCGATCTTTGAGTTTCAATCTTGCGATCTTTGAGTTTCAATCTTGCGATCTTTGAGTTTCAATCTTGCGATCTTTGAGTTTCAATCTTGCGATCCTTGAGTTTCAATCGTTCGATCTTTGAGTTTTAATCTTGCGATCTTTGAGTTTCAATCTTGCAATCTTTAAGTTTCAATCTTGCAATCTTTGAGATTCAATCTTGCTATCTTTGAGTTTAAATCTTGCAATATTTGAATTTTAATCTTGCCATTTTGAGTTTCAATCTTGCAATCTTGGAGTTTCAATTTTGCGATCTTTGAGTTTCAATCTAGCGATCTTTGAGTTTCAATCTTGTGATCTTTGAGTTTCAATCGTTCGATCTTTGAGTTTCAATCTTGCGATCTTTGAATTTCAATCTTGTGATCTTTGAGTTTCAATCTTGCGATTTTTGAGTTTAAATCTTGCGATCTTTGAGTTTCAATCTTGCGATCTTTGAGTTTCAATCCTGCATTCTTTGAGTTTCAGTCTTATGATCTTTGAGTTTCAATCTTGCGATCTTTGAGTTTCAATCCTGCATTCCTTGAGTTTCAGTCTTATGATCTTTAAGTTTCAAACTTGCCATCTTTGAGTTTCAATTTTGCGATCTTTGAGTTTTAAACTTGCGATCTTTGTGGTTCAATCTTGCTATCTTTGAGTTTTAATCTTGCGATCTTTGAGTTTCAATCTTGCGATCTTTGAGTTTCAATCTTGCAATCTCTAAATTTCAATCTTGCGATCTTTGAGTTTTTTCTTGCGATATTTGATTTTTAATCTTGTGATCTTTTGGTTTCAATCTTGCGATCTTTGAATTTCAATCTTGCCATCTATGAGTTTAAATCTTGCGATCTTTGAGTTTCAATCATGCGATCTTTGAGTTTCAATCTTATGATATTTTAGTTTCAAACTTGCTATCTTTGAATTTCAATCTTGCAATCTTCGAGTTTCAATCTTGCGATCTTTGAGTTTCAATCTTGCGATCTTTGAGTTTCAATCTTGTGATCTTTGAGTTTCAATCTTGCGATCTTTGAGTTTCAATCTTGCATTCTTTGAGTTTAAATCTTGCGATCTTTGAGTTTCAATCTTGCAATCTTTGATTTTAAATCTTACGATCTTTGAGTTTCAGTCTTGCGATCTTTGAGTTTCAATCTTGCCATCTTTGAGTTTCAATTTTGCGATCTTTGAGTTTGAATCTTGCGATCTTTGAGTTTGAATCTTGCGATCTTTGAGTTTCAATCTTGCGATCTTTGAGTTTCAATCTTGCGATCTTTGAGTTTTAATCTTGCGATCCTTGAGTTTCAATCGTTCTATCTTTAAGTTTCAATCTTGCGATCTTTGAGGTTTAATCTTGTGATCTTTTGGTTTCAATCTTGCGATTTTTGAATTTCAATCTTGCCATCTATGAGTTTTATTCTTGCGATCTTTAAGTTTCAATCTTGCAATCTTTGAGATTCAATCTTGCTATCTTTGAGTTTGAATCTTGCAATCTTTGAGTTTCAGTAGTAGGGAAACGCCGATTTACCAACATCCCATGAGGAGTTTTCGTCATGTGAGCAGGTCAAAAGTCAAAGGTCAAAGGTCAAGGTCAAAGTACAGGGGTCAAAGGTCAAGGTCAAAGGTCAAAGATCAAGGGGTCAGGGGTCAAAGATCAAGGGTCAAAGGTCAAAGGTCAAGGTCAAAGGTCAAAGATCAAAGGTCAAGGTCAATGTCAAGGTCAAAGGTCAAGGTTAAAGGTCAAAGGTTAAAGGTCAAAGGCGTGACCAGATCCAAGATGGCGGCCCCCATTCCTGCCAACCTGTTGGGAATTTTCCCTCCCAAAATGTCCCTCAAATTCCCTTTTGTACTATATAAAATACACTATTAGCCTTGTTATACTATATAAAATGAACTTTTTTCTCACATCATACTATATAAAATACACTCTTAACCTAACTTTTACAATGTTATACTATATAAAATACACTCTTAGCCTAGCTATACTATATAAAATGAACCTTTTTTTTGTCCAATAAGGCGTCTTTTCCCTCCCGCGCCAACTCAGACTCGGTACCCCGTGGGAAAATTCCCTCCCAAAATTCCCCTCAAATTCCCAAATTTCCCTCAAAATTCCCTTTTTGTACTATATAAAATACACTATTAGCCTTGTTATACTATATAAAATGCATTATTTTCTCTTATACTCTATAGTAAATCTATACTCTGATTGGTCCATTTTTTTTGTGACGTCATCCAAGTTGGCGGCGCCCATGTTTCCCGCCAAATTTTCTAACCTCACTTTTCCTAACCTCACATTTCCCTCCAAATTCCCTTGTTATACTATATAAAATACACTCTTTACCTAACATTTACCACGTCATACTATATAAAATACACTCTTAACCTAACTTTTACCATTTTATACTATATAAAATACACTCTTAGCTTAGCTATACTATATAAAATAAAAATTTTTTTTGTCCAAGACATCGGCCGGAAACAGTGCTACCACCCTCCCCTCCCAAATTTCCCGCCACATTTCCCTCAAATTCCCTCGTTATACTATATAAAATGTACTCTTAGCCAAAATGCACTCTATTTACAGTCTGGGTTGGGCTAACCCGGGTTAACACAACGTGGGTTAATAAAACCCAGGTTAACACAACGTGGGTTATTAAAGCCTGGGTTTAATCAACGTGGGTTAATAAAGCCTGGGTTAAATCAACGTGGGTTAATAAAACCCGGGTTAACACAACGTGGGTTATTAAAGCCCGGGTTAAATCAACGTTGGTTAATAAAACCCGGGTTTTATGGGACCTTGACCCAAGTTTCCACACCACCCAAGAGGTATAGGGTCATTGCACTCTGTGCAAAGGCGCGTTTTTTATTATAGTGGGTGTCCCCAGTAGGCATAATCCCACTTACTTTAATGTAACTTGCCCCAACCATCGCAAGCTACGGTGATAGCCACTCCATAACAAAATTGCTACCTCCCAGTATTATTTTTGTGTTTTTTATTATTTATTTTTTTGGATCCCATATAAGTCTAGCCGCCACTTTACTTGGAGAAGCCTTTCAATGTGACGCAAAAACTTACAAAGGGCTTTTATTTATTTTTTTATTTTCTCGTTACTAAAAATATCCCTTACTCACACCCTGGACTTACAGAGTTTAAGCCAGCCATAGAGTGTTACACACATCCAGATACACGTACCGTAAGAGGGCCCATTGCATACTAGATGCATCTGCGACTCAAGGTCTTACGGGGATTAGCCCAGCCCCAAGCTGCAGGATCGCCTCAGGATTTATGCGTTTTACGGCTGCCTTAGAGAACAGTCGGGCGATTTTTTTATTGAATTTGAATTATTGATCTGTAGATCAACGCCTACTACTACATACTATCAACATACATACCAACGCCTAAAAGTCTTGCTCATCCTAGCAAAGGAGTTGTAAATATTAAGAATAATGATCAAAAGTAGTGACGGACGACATGCTTTCCCTTTACTATAAGGACTTGCTTCATGAACTCAACTATAAACCCGCCAAGACCGAAAAACTACTAACTACTCTATGTGACAAAACAAAATACTTCGTACACTACTTTTCGTTCGGGGGCTAGTGGAAAGTCAGAATGTAAGTCGTGTAAATGGTCTGGGTAGTGTAAGTCGACTTCTAAAATATATCCAATGTCAGAGTCGTCGGGTACTTTTGTAAAGTCAATGTCTTGAGGGTCATTCCATTTAAAACCAGACTCTAGGAGTCTATCAGACATACTGGTTTCGTACAAATTATT